>JAKSZT010054134.1:1993172-2020456 GCA_026826555.1 Tolypeutes matacus
TGGATGGATGGATGGATGGATGGATGGATGGATGGATGGATGGATGGGTAGAAAAATGGATGGATGGAAAAATGGATGGAAGGATAGATCTAAGAAAGGAAAGTAGATGTTGGAACATAATGAAAACATCTGGAGAAAACTGTCCAAACAGAACCATGCCATGCCTGGAGAAACTGAAGAGGTGAATGATATAAGAAAAGAGATAAAAAGGGGCACAGGCTTTAGATTAGAGAGGATGTATAAAGTGCACAGGCCAGAAAAGGTATCAAAGGTTGAGCTCAAAGTGATGGAGTTTCAATTAAAGGCCATGGCAACTGAAAGAATAGAAGGTCACTCTGGAATGTAGGAAACAAGCCCTCTGGTCTCATGCTAATAGGAGCTGGGTGGGGAAACATCCTGAGCTTGTAAGATTTACAATGTCTGTGAATTGCAGGAAGGAAAAGAGGAACTGAGCCATTAACTTTTTTTTTTTTTTTTTTTTTTTGAGCCATTAACTTTTAAGACTTGCTCATTCTAGTAAAATGTAAACTGTCAAGTATCTATTGAATTTATATATGTACATACATGTTTTCTTTGTTCTAAAGCTAAAATAAAAGCCACACCTTATGAGGTGGCTGGGCTCTTCTCTGCATATCTGCCGGAGAGTCCCCTGATCCCAGTTTTTCTTCTCTTTGTCTTATTCTTTCTTTCTCATCCGCGGCACCGTTTTCACGGACCCAGAGCCTGACCGGCAACATCAAAGAAGAGGAAAAGTTGGGGATTGCTGGGATTGAATCATGTCCCCCACAAAAGACATGTTCAGGTCCCAAGCCCTGGTCCTGTGGGTGTGAACCCATTTGTAAAAAGGACCTTTGAAGATGTTTTTAGTTAAGGTTGCCCTTACAGAATGAGGGCATGCCTTGGTCCAATACGGCTGAAGTCCTTATCAGCAAAGGAAATTGGACCGAGAGAGTAGGCAAGGAAGAGCAAGAAGTTGGAAGTCAACAGAACCCAGGAGAGAAAGGAGAAGACACTGCCACATCACTGAAAAGCCACGGAACCTCAAAGACTCCCAGGCAGGAGAGAGATTGACTCGGAGGAAGTCAGCCTTCCAGCCTCTGAAATCGTGAACCAATAAATTCCTGTTGTTAAGCCAACCCATTGCATGGTATTTGTTTTAGCAGCCAGGAAACTAATACGATAGAGGATACTACAACAGATAAAATAGTTGGTTTAACCATTTTATAGTCAATAGTCCTTTATCAAATAGTCGATTATTTTTTTTAATTTTTATTGTGGCAGCAGATACACAACGTAGAATTTCCCCTTTTAACCACTTTCAAGTATACAAGTCAGTGGTATTAATTACATTCAAAATGTTGCACCACCATCACCCTATCCATTACCAAAACAGGGACCCAATCCTTACCTTTCACAAGGGCCTTTAAGACAATGGTCTCAAATTCCTCGGGACCATCCTCAGGTGAATACACGGTCAGCAGCTCCTTCCGGCTCATGATCCTCTCCACCTGCAGGAAATCAAATTCTCCATGCCCAGGCCGTGTCCAGTGGAGGATCAGGCTCAGAGCCCCTCCCCACAAAGACTCAGGAGAACATTCTCGTCCAGTGCCTTTTGTGGTCTGAGCACCCAGTACCCTCCATCCCCAGGACCCAGTTCCAGTCCCCCTCCCCCTCAGATCCAGAATTCCAGGTCTCCAAGGCCCAACTCCCTAAGATCTAGGCCCCCAAGTCCTCAGCACCCTCATTTCTCAGGACCCAGGAGCCCGGATCCCCAGCCCCTTCCCATCTCAGGATCTAGATTTGGGCCCCAGTGTCCTACCTGAGCCTGCAGGACCTCAGGGTCCCCATTGGGGAAGAAACGCCTGATCCGATCTTGGGCCTCACCCCACCTGGTTCCCCCACTCCCTGGGGCCAGAGTGTCTTCCAGGGTCTCCGCCAGGCAGTCTGCAGCTCCCCCAGACCCAGCCACCAAGAGGCAGGGGAGCTGGGCCTGGGTGGCATTCTCTATCCGCTACAGGATAGAGGGGAGAGTCAGGGCAGGGAGGACAGGTATTCACCCCATGGACTCAGGAGTCCAAGCCCACAGCCCCCTCTACCTTGGGACCCAGGAGGCCAGACCCCCAGCCCCCTCCTCTCTTAGGTCCAGGCATTGAGTCCCTATACCTTCAACATCTTCTCATCACCATCAATCAGGAGGAGGAGGACAGGGATGTCAATTCCAGTGCCTGAGGAGAGAAGAGAGCCAGGGGCTCGAACACTGGGGTCCCTTAGAGGGAGTGCCCGGAATACCTCGGATCACCAGCCATCAGCCTTTGCTATGGATGGGAGAGACCCTTATGTCCCAGGAGGCCGTCTCAGGCTCCTCTGCTCTGAGGCTCATGGGAACTGTCATTTCTTTGAGTACTTTGGGAGAGGGCCACACTTTGAGGATAGTGATGCTCTACTTCCCAAGGGAGGAGGGGGCTGGGGGGCTGGACTCCTGGATCTCTAGTTGAGGGCTGAGCCAATCCTGTAATTGATTTATGGCCCCGGGGAAGGGAGGCTGGTATCAAAGTTCAAACAGGAAATGAAGGAAATAGGAATAGGAGTTATCCAAACACAATAAAGATGGCTGCCAACGCCCTAAGGCAACATCATATGAAATGGTTTTATACCAACTCTTTTTTCCATTTAAACAAGAAACAAAGCAGCATTACTACTATTCGCGCTACTACTATTCGCGCTTCTCTTGGAGTTTTTAGCTAATGTAATAAGGCAAAAAATGAAATAATTGCAATGAACACCAGTATTTTTTTTATAACTGGAAGAGACAAAGGCATCTATCTGAACCAATATGATTTATATTTCCAGAAAGATGGAGAGATTCCACTAAAAAAGTAATAATAAATATTAATAAGAAAAGTTGATAAGAGGATTGATACAAGAAAAATACACAAAAATAAAAAACTTTTCTCCAGATGACTAATATGTATCATATTCATGTTTTGATAACAATTCCAAAATACCTAGGGATAAATTTAGCTGGAAAGGTAAGAGATCTTTAGAAGGAAACTTAAAAACTATTTAAGTACAAAGCCTGAATAAATGGAAACGCTAAAACTATGTCAACTCATTGCAAATTAATAATAAATTCAGTGCAGTTTGGAGAGGTGAGGCTGGGGGACATTTGGAGTTTTCTTCCTTTTTTTTTTAATGAACAAAATAATTTTAAAGTTCATATGGAACTATAAATGTCAGAAAAGAGCCGAGAAATTTTTTAGAAAGAACAGTGAGGGGGAACTCATCCTAACACATATTAATATGTTTTTAAACTGCTTTAATCAAAACATGGTTTTGGGGAGTGGATGTGGCTCAAGCGGTTGAGCACCTGCTTCCCACATGAGAGGTCCCGGGTTCAGTCCCCAGCCCCGGGACCTGAAAAAAAAAAAAAAAAGCGGTTCTGGCATGCGGATAAATAAACAGAGAGGTGGAAGAGAAAAAGCTTCAGAGAGGAATGTCAACACATAAAGGAACTGAATCTATAACTGAAGGGCATTTCAATTGCTGGAAAGGGGTGATTTATTTATTAAATAGCCCTGGAAAAAAATGGTTTCCTGTCTAGAAGAATATAAATGTAGACTCTCTATCTCACTAACACAGGTAAAAATTATTTCCAGATAGAGTAAAGATTTAAATATAAAACCATAAGCTATTTAAAGAAGACTGAGGAGAACAGTTGCATGGCTTTGAGTGGTAAGGTCCTTTCGAGGAAGACAGGAAACCAGCGGCTACATAAGAGACACCAAGCAGATCTAGCCACATAAAAATGACAAGATTTCTTTATGACAATAGACACCAGACTTTTTTTTTTAACTTTGTAATCCATATAACTGTCAAACAATTACTAGCCACAGGATACAAAGAATTCCTACAAAAAGATAAAAAAGAAATGACCCCATTTTTAAATGTGCCAAGGAGGGTCGGATGTGGCTCAACTGGTTGGGCGTCCGTCTCCCATATGGAGGGACCCGGGTTCGATCCCCGGGACCTCCCGGTAAAAAAAAAATAAATAAATAAATAAATAAATAAATGTGCCAAGGATAGGAACAGAAGGAACTGAGGAAATCTGATCGGCCAACAACAAAAAATTTCAGTAGTGGTTAGATAAATACAAAATCGAATTAAAAATGTAATGCCATCTTTTACCCCTAAGATTGGCAAAATTTTAAAAGTAAGAATATCCAGAGCTGGTTGATGCTAGATGGAAAATGACATTCTCACACATTCTTGATAGGGACAAAAATTGCTACAACTTTTTAGCAAGTTATCTAGCACTATCTGTTAAAACACACAGCGATCTCACTTTGGGAAATCTATTGCATAGACCTTAAAACACCTGTATGTAAGAATGTCCATACAAAGATATGCTTGTAGTGCCCCAAACTGCTAAAACCTCAAGTCTCCATCAATTGAGAAATTATCAAATAAAAATGATGATGCATCCATTACTAAGAAACATTATGCAACTATTAGAAGGAAGAGAAAGAAGTTTGGACCTAAAGGGATGGTTATGAGAAAAGTGTAATATGAATGTTTATGAATAGTACAGGAAAAGAACAAGAAAAAGAAACACCCATGTAGGTGGAAATATAATTGCATGGGATTTTATAAGCATAACTGATTACCCCAGTACAGGTGGAAGGGTTGAGCTGGGAAGGGAAGACAATTAACTCTTCCTTTATATACATTTGTATGATTGATTTGCTCTAATGAGCTCATATTAAAGTTGCCATAAACATTACGATAAGCCTCAAAAGGTTATGGATGGTATGATTCTATATATACGACCTTTCAGAAAAGATAAAACTCTAGTGAAGGAGAACAGATCAGTGGTTGCCAGGGGTTAAGGATACAAAGCAATAGCACAAGGAAGTTCCTTGGTTGTATCTAAACTGTTCTGTAACCTGATGCGATGACGGTTACACGAATCTATACATGTGTTAAAATGTATAGAATTGTACACACACACCCAAAAAAATCAGTTTTACTGTAAGAGACTTTTTTTAAAAAAAGATTGATGTTGCCAAAAAGCTAAATAAAGTTTAAGAAGCTAGCAATGTTTTTTGTTTTTGTTTTTTTTTTTAAGATCTTATTTATTTATTCATTTATCCCCCCCTTGCTGCTGCTTGTGCTCGCAGGGTCAGCCAACCACGCCGTGCGGGTGGGCTTGCCTTCACCAGGAGGCCCCGGGAACCGAACCCGGGGCCTCCCATATGGCAAACGGGAGCCCTACTGATTGAGCCACAGCCGTTTCCCGCTGGCAATGTTTTAAATAGAGAAAATGTTTACCAAGAAGCATCTTTTGTTTTCATTGCTTTTCTCCACTGTCCATTTTGTTTCTATTTTATTGATTTCCACTCTTGTCTTTATTATTTGCTAGCTTCTACTTTCTTTAGGTTATATTTACTATTCTGTAGAAACTAGAAAGTTTGCTTTTGTTTTATTTTTCAGATGGAAGCTTAAATCGCTGGTTTTCAGTCTTTCTTCATTTTTCAATATCTGCATTTAAATCGATGAATTTCCCTCTAAATATTGCTCTAGCTGAATCCCATAGGTGTAGCTATGGCATCTCTTTATTATTATTCAGTTCAAATAAAATATTTTCTAATCTCTTTTTATCTTGTTCCTTCTTTTGACCAGAGGATTATTTCCAAAGTACAATGCAAACAATGATATTGGGAAGCGGCTGTGGCTCAATCAGTGGGGCTTCCGTTTACCATATGGGAGGCCCCGGGTTCGGTTCCCGGGGCCTCCTGGTGAAGGCAAGCCCGCCCACACGGCGTGGTTGGCTGACCCAGCGAGCACAAGCAGCAAGGGGGGGATAAATGAATAAATAAATAAAACTCTTTAAAAAAAAAAAAATGATATGGATGAATCTAATCTCACAGTCACAAGGTCGAAAGTCAGAAGCCAGATTCAAAAACATACAGACAGTATGTTTCTATTTATATGAGGCACAAAAGCAGCCAAAACTACTCCAGGCTGTTAGAAGCCAGGATTGTGGTGACTCTTGGGTGGGGCTGTCAGGAGGCTTCTAGGGGAAAGGAATATTCTGATTCCTGCATGGATGGGTTCAGCCTGCAAAGACTCCTCCAGGTGCCCCCCGGTGTGGATCCTCCTGCAGGCATGTGAGATTTCAGGGCGAAGAAAGCCGTGGCAGGAGGGGCTTGGTCACAGGAAACTCTCTTCCTCGCCCCAGCCCCCGGCCCCCCAGCGCGGGCCTGGAGGCGCGGGAAGCGGCCACTCACCGCCCACGCCCGCCTTCTGCCGCGCGATGTAGGACTCGAAGCGCAGGCGGAAGCGGTTCTCGCCGCCCCAGCGGCCGTGCGTGCCGTCGTCCACCAGCAGGAAGGCCGAGTAATTGTAGTCGAGAGGAAACTGGACCCCGTCCTCGGTGTCACCTCGCCACCGGTACCTCGCGGGGAACGAGCCCTGAGGGACAAGGGGCCAGACCACCGAGTCTTCCCAGCAAAGCCAGGAGAGGGGACACCCAGGACCCGGGAGGCCGGAGCCTGGAACCTTCCTCCCTCGGACCCAGAAGTCCAGCCCCCTCCTCCCTCAGACCAGGAGTCCAGGCCCCCAGGCCCCTCGTTCCCAGGACCCCGGTGCCCACCTTGGGGTTGGTGAGGGCCTGTCTATTCCGGACCACACCCCAGGGGGCCACGCCCATGGCCACCACCTTGGTGCCCCCGGTGCTGGCCATCTGGTGGTCGCGCACAGCCACGCCCACGTGCCGGCCAATGCCCGTGTGCAGCCCCCCAGTGACAATCCAGGCCCCTACACAGAGAGAGAGTGGTGAGAACCAGACATGGTGGGGAGACAGGGGGAGAGAGATGGAGAGGCGACAGAGATGGGGAGAGACACGTTGCGCGGGCCCTCCGCACCTGTGCTCTGGGCAGCCCGCACCAGCCCGCGGCGCAGCAGGTCCTGCAGCCAGGTCTGGAGGGTGGGGTCACCTGAGCCACCCAGCACTGACACCACCAGGTTCGGGGCTCGGAAGCCCCATGTGTGCGTGACCAGACTGTAAGCTGCACCTGGATCTGTGCGGTCAGAGAGCCGGAGGAACTGTGCACAAACAAGGGGTACAGAGACCCATGGTGGGGGACGGAGACCCGGCGGGGGGGACGGAGACCCGGGGGGGGACGGAGACCCAGGGTGGGGGACGGAGACCCAGAGAGGAGGACGGAGACCCAGGGTGGGGGATGGAGACCCAGGGTGGGGGATGGAGGGCAAACGGGGAGACAGGGCTCAGCTGGGCAACCTTGGGCACCCCCAGGCTCGCAGCCCCCCTGGTGACTCAGACCCGCCCAGCCCCAGGCTCACGTTGCTGGCCTTGCGGCCGGCACCCAGGAAGTCCACATCACCGAAGGCGTCGGTGGGCTTCTCCGTGGTGTGCGCGTCGCCATCCCACACGGTCACCACAGCCGCCCCGAACGCATCCTCCACAGCCACAGGCGGGTGTGCACTCCGGGTGCGTCCACACTGGCACAAGGTCCCGCTGGGGCCAAGGAGGGCAGAGCGTGAACCCCAGGGGTGTCTCCACCAACCCCCAGAATCCTGAAGAAGGGCCTGTACTTCTGTTGAGGGGGCTGTCCACAGGGACCCCACTCCCCCCAGGGGCAGCCATGCTCCATGCTGAGCTGGGTGTGACCCAGGGAGAAGGGGACAGAGACCCAGGGAGAGGGGGACAGAGACCCAGGGAGAGGGGGACAGAGACCCAGAGGGAGGGGGACAGAGACCCAGAGGGAGGGGGACAGAGACCCAGAGAGGGGGACAGAGACCCAGAAAGGGGGACAGAGACCTAGAGAGGGGGGGACAAAGACCCAGAGGGAGGGGGACAGACACCCAGGGGGGGGACAGAGACCCAGAGGGAGGGACAGAGACCCAGAGAGGGGGACAGAGACCCAGAGAGGGGGAACAGAGAACACAAAGAGGGGGAGACACCCAGGAGGGGAGACACCCAGGGGTGGGGCACAGGGGCCCAGGCTCTGATGGAATCACCTGAAGGAATCAACAGTGGCTCAAGGAAGCTCAGAGACACAGGAACAGACCAGCCCTGCCTGGGCAGCAGAGCCTGGAAGAGGACAATGCAGCGAGCCCTTGGGGTGGCCCTGCTGCCCCCAGGGCACAGAGATGGTATTCACCAAAAACGGAAAGAGGAAAACCCCGAGAGCAACTCAGAGGGAGCCCAGGTGCCAGAGGCAAAGGTGGTTGTGTGACTTGAGGCAAGTGACTTGACTTCTCTGAGTCAAAACTTCCTCCTCAGACAGAAGGACCATAATACCACAGCCCAGTTCCTGGAACAGAGTAGATGAAGGAATGCAGTGTCCTGAAATGAGGACTGTGTGCCAGTCCCCGTCCCGAAACACGGCCCTACTCCACACGCAGCCTTAAAAACCTGAGTGACCCAGCGAGGAAGCCACTGCATGTTCAGGTCTCCTGATTATGTGACATAAAGGCTCAGCTGGGCGCTAAAATACCTTCACTTGTCTTTTTAACAGAAAAAAAGCAGGCCTTGGGCTCAAAACACTGGGTGGGCAACGGCATCCAGCCCGAAGGTAAAGACCCTGATTTGCCTTTTTTTTTTTTTAAGAGAAGTTGTAAGTTGATTGCTTTTACCGTATTTAGATTTTTACAGCTTGTTTCTTTCTCTTTGTAGAAAATGGAATAGCTTTCCCATTTTGGTGATCATATACAATTTTTTGTCTTAAATCAATGCACAAATATCCCTTGCTGCCTATGATTAGTGACTGCGTTTCGAAACGAGACGGGATTTGGAAAATGAGGGGAATCATTTGAAAATTTATCTAAAGCTCTTTGGCCCCTGATTTCCAGAAAGAATTCAGATAGTGGGGAAGATGCATTGATGTCAAATGAGTAAGCCAATTTAAGGACCTGTTTTAGGTAAAGAACAGTACAAAGGACACATGGATTTGGCAAAAGTTATGAAGAAAAGAAAACAGTGACTAAGAGGATGCACATGGAATGAACAGAGAATACCCTTAACCAGCTCCCGGCGGAGTGAGAATTACCACACAGGACATACCTCTCTGCTGTCCTGAGTCTAACCACAGGGCTCCGGCATGCCTCAGTTTACCCACTTTCTCCTCTCTCCCATCTCAACCCCCTCCCTAGAGCCCCTCATCCACCTCTAGCTACTTCCTACCACCCCTTCCTCACAAAACTTCAACAGTCTAGAGCTCATGCCTTCCAAACGTGGAACACCCCCTAGCCACATTAACATTAAATAAAATTTAAAATTCAGGTCCTCGGTCACAGTAGCCACACCTCAAGTGTTCGCTAGCCAGTGGCCAGTGGCTGCCATATCGGACAGCACAGAGATAGCACATTTCCATCATTCCAGAAAGTTCTACTGGACAGCACAGCTAGACTGCACGGCTCCCTCCCTTCCCACCCTCCTCAGGGTGGCCACTGAAACTGACATTGTTCTTGGTAAGATCAGCAGTTACCTCCATGTCCCCAAGTACAGTGGCCTCCATTGAGGCCTCATCTGACATCATCACAGACAGAGCAGGCCAGGGCTCCGATTCTGGAAAGCCTTGTCCTTGGCGGGGGGGCCGTCCCCTGGCTTCTTGCCCTCGCTGGCTGCCCTTTCCCTTCCTCAGCACCTCCCTGATGGGTCTGTGCCCTCCAGAGCGGGGATCCCAGGGGCTTCCCTAGAGTTCTCAAACCTGATGCCCCCCCCCCCGGGGGCAGGCAGGTAACTGAACAGGAAGCAGCAGCAGGTAGAATGGATGCCGGAGCCTGTGGGCCTTCGGAGCCTGAGTGAAGTGTGAATGGTTATCTTCAGGTATTCAAATACAGGTTTTTAAAAATACCTTTCCAGGCCAAAAACAAAATAAAAAATGGCTGGTTTGCAACCTCCCTGGTGACATATTTTTTTCCCTGTGATGTCTCACCTACTTCCACAGTTTTAATTGACATCTCAGCCAGGGCTCCACAAACCTTGGGCCCAAGTCCAGAATCCCAGACCCAGATCTCCACCATCCCACGCAGCCCCAGAGAGACTTTCCACACCCCAGAGCTGACCCTACCCCTCCCATGGCTCCTCAGTGCCAAAGGACAAGGTCCCAACTCCTCGGGGAGCAATTGTGACCCTGTGTGATCTGGTCCCGCCCAGCCTCACAACCTCCTTTTTGCTGACGGTGCTCCTTGCACCCTGAACCTCCGTTTTCAAGCCACACGACCTTGTCATCTGAGCAGGCTTTGCACATGCTCCTCTGGCTCCTGGAATCGCTTCCCACGCCCCTTCCTCCACCCCACCTGCAACTGTCCAACTGCAACCCAGACTTCAAATGTTGCCTCACTGTCCAGAAACTACTAGTGACACCTGTGTCCCCTCCCCAGTCTTAGCCACTGACCTCGGAGACCCAGACCAGAGGCTCCTAAGCTTTTTTGGCCTCACCCTCATCATCAGAACTTATGAGCACTCACCCCCAATAAACGCTGATCCGTTTATGTCCACACACTGTGCAGAAGTCTTACTGCCCTAATAAACTATGTTCAGAACAAAACACGCCCCAAATCGGAATGTTTACATCTCCCACCCCCCAAAGAGTGTGTTGAGAACAATGAGAAAACCAGAGCCCACTTCGGAGACCAGCTGGGAAGACCCGAGTCCCTGGAGGCCCGCTGCGCTCCCGCGCTGTCCCTGGGCACCGGCTAAGCACCTGCTCGCGGGACTAATTGCTACCTGAGAGCGGGCACTGTTCCAGAATTAACACGCATCAGCTTGTTTTAATTTGCACATCTCTGGAGGGTGGGGCCTGTTTGCAGGCCCAGAGCACAACAGGCGGAGAGGTGAAATGATCTGCCCAAAGCCACGCAGCACTGCGGGCTCTGCACGCGGGCAGGTCCTGCTGAGCTGACCTTCTCCCTTGGGAGTGGCAGGGTGAAGCTTTCTTGAATGAATGAACTAATGAAACAGGCAGACAAAAGGACAAGACGAGACCGAGAAAGGGACCCGGAGACAGAAACATGCGGAAGAGAAAGAAACGGAGCCGAGCCTTGGCGCTTGGGAGGCCGAGCGCCAGCCAGAAACGCCCTTGGAAGTGTCCGCAGCGACTGCACTAGGGACAGGGGCGGGGCCGGGGCGGGGCCGGGGCGGGCCCGGGCACTCCGGGAGGGTCCCCGGGGCCAACCTCTCACCCCGGATCCGTGGGGTCGACGATGAACGTCGTGCACGTCTTCTTCCTGAAGAACTTGGGGATCCAGCTCTGGGGACAGCAAGAGGAGGTGGGGATGGGGGGGAGCAGAGAAACCCACCCTGTGTCCTGCCCATGGACACAGGACTCGGGACCCCGTGCACCCTCCTCTCCCAGACCCCTCCTCCCATCCCCAGGGACCCGGGAGTCCGGGCCCCCAGCCCCTCCCCCAGCATCTGGGTCTCCAGCGCCCTCCTCTTTGGGGCGCCTGAAGCCCGGGCCCAGCTCCCTGTTCCCTCAGACCCAGGGGTCCGGCCGTACCTGCTCCTTCTCGGGACCCACCATGCTGCCACAGCCGCCGCAACCTAGCAGTCCGCGGGGCTCCCCGCATTCCTTCCAGGAACCCCTCTTCCAGGCCCGCCCAGGACAAACCGGATCCGCCACTTTCCAGCCCAGCCTGGGGCGGGCCGAGGTGGGGAGGGCGGGGGTTCGTAGGGACCCGGAGGCAGGAGGCGGGGGAAAGGGCGGGGACTGAGGCTCTGACGCGAAGAGGGCCGAGGTCCAGGCGCAGCGAGCCAGAGGCCCTGGGAGGGATGGGGTGCAGAGGCCCAGGGGTGGGGACAGAGACCCCGAGAAAGGGAGACAGAGACCCAGAGGGAGGGGGACAGAGACCCAGAGGGAGGGGGGACAGAGACCCAGAGGGAGGGGGACAGAGACCCAGAGAGGGGGACAGAGACCCAGGGGAGGGATGGAGACCGAGGGGTGTGGCCAGGGGAGAAGGGGCTACTGACCCAGAGAGCAAGGGAGACAAGGACTTGGGGGGTGGGGATCAGAAAGGGGGCGACAGAGACCTGGGAGGGCGGGAGACCCAGAGAGAGAATAGAACAGAGGGGAGGGGCTCATCCACCCAGGGAGAAGGGAGACAAAGACTTGGCAGGGTCTTGGGTAGGTAGACAGAGGCTTAGAGGGAAAGAGGACTGAACTAGGACCCCTGGGATACAGACCCTTAGAGGGAGGGATGGACACCCAAAGAGAGAGGGTGAGAGTGACAGCCAGGAGCCGGCAGGGTCCCACGTCTCCTGCCCGCTCTCTGTGACCAGGACAGCTGAGGCCTCGGTAACCTGAGCCCCCACCCCCACCCCCCGGCTGTATTTATAGCCCTGGCCTGGCCGGGTCCCCTGTCCCCAGATCTCTGATTTCCAGAGGGAGAGGGTCATGGCCATGCATGTTTGGGGGAGGGTTCCTTTCGCTCCCTTCCAGGGGTTCCATCCTGGCAACCACTCTCTTACCAAAGTATCCCACTCCAGCGGCCAACTCCCCACCCTATGAGCCCCTATCCTGGGTCGCAGGTGTCTCCCCTCTCAGATATGTCCCTTCTGCCCCCTGAGGTGACCCCGGTCCTCCAACTTGGCCCACTAAACCTCTAACCCTGGTCTTTGCAGCTGCTGCACATGAGCTTGTTGGCAGGCCAAGGTCAAGTCCCTGGGACCCCTCCCCTGGCCATGAAGAGACCCCTCCAGCCAGCCCCCCAGCTGGAAGGAGAGGCAGGAGGGGAGGGGCCAGTGGGGACTGGCCCAGAATAACTCAGGACTGAGTATAAATTTAGCCTCAAGGAGGGGAGGGGAGAGACCCTATTGGCTGGGTGTGGGGAGGGAGGGCCCAAGAGGGGGGTCAGGGGGCTCAGAAGACTGCCTCAGAGGGGTGTCCAGAGCCGGGCAGAGAGGGCCAGAGGGAGGCAGACAGGTAGAGACAGAGAGAGAAAGCGAAGGAGAGACACAGAGAGAGAGGAAGAGACCGACCCAAAAGAGGACCAGGACCCCAGTGTGCATCCACAGAGGCCACTGGAGCCCATGCTGGGGAGACTCTCCTGCCTGTCTGTCCCCATGATCCGCCGTGGGCCATGGCTGCATATGTCTGTCCTCTGGGCTGCCGTGGCCAGCCTGCTCCTCCCCCCGGCAGTGACCCAGCAGCTGAGAGGGGCTGGGCTGGGCGACTGGGACAACAACACAACAGAGGACGGGTCAGCCGAGTTTGGCCACCACGTCCACAGGCACGGAGGCCATCGAGATGAGCACGAGGATGTTTCCACCGAGAGTGGACCTCATTTCCCAAGCCATGGAGAGGAGGACACGGATGTCTCCAGTGAATATGGGCACCAACTGCAAGGCCACAGGTACCAAGGCCATGAGGTCGGGGATGAGAACGCTTCTGATGAAGATGTCTTCGTGGAGCATGTCTGGCGGGCCCGTGGGCACGGAGGCCATGGAGAGGAAGGTGTGGGTGATTCGGCTGAGCAGGGGCATCACCTTCCCAGCCACAGGAACCATGGCCACCCAGACGAGGATGAGGATGAGGTTGTCTCCACTGAGCACCACCATCATGTCCTTAGGCATGTACACCAAGGCCACGGAGAAGAAGAAGAAGAAGATGATGATGATGATGATGTCTCCACTGAGTATGGGCACCAGGCCCACAGGCACCAAGGCCACGGGAATGACGAGGATGAGGACATCTCAGATGAGCACCACCATCACGACCCCAGCCACGGGCACCAAGACCTCAGAGAAGATGACAATGATGATTATGATGATGATGAAGATGATGATGTCTCCACTGAGTATGGGCACCAGGCCCACAGGCACCAAGGCCACGGGAATGAAGAGGATGAGGACGACTCAGCTGAATACCGCTACCACATTGCCAGCCATGGGCACCGAGGCCATGGACACAAGGAAGAGGAAGATGAGGATGTGTCCACTGAACATTGGCACCATGTTCCCAGACATGCCCACCATGGCCATGGAGAAGAGGAGGAAGAGGAGGAGGAGGAGGAGGAGATCACAGTCACCATGATCAGCCACCACGCCCCAAGCCCCCAACCCCAAGACCACAAGAGCTATGAAGAGGACTTCTCAGATGAATACGGGACGAGCCATGGTCACGGAGGGTCCATCGAGGAGGACCTCAGCCCCCAGCCGCCAGAACACACGGGAGTCAAAGATGGAAGCGATCTGAGAGATTCTGAGGAGGAAGAGGAAAAAAAGAATGATGATGACCGAGGCTCACATGAGGAAGAAGATGAAGGTTCAGAGCAGGGAGAGGAAGGCGCCCACCACAGTAGCCTGGACCAGGAGGAGGAGGACGAGGAAGGCCATGGCCTCAGCCTGAGCCAGGAGGAGGAGGAGGAGGAAGAGGAAGGGGAGGACAGGAGGGAAGAGAGGGCTGAGGTTCAGGCCCCACTGGGCCAAGGCCACCAGGAGGAAGAGGAGGAAGAAGAGGAGGAGGAGAAGGAGGAGGAGGAGCTCCCCTTCACCATCATCCCCAACCCACTGGCCAGGAGGGAGGGGGCTGGAGGTGACTCCAGTGAGGAGGAGAGTGATGACACTGGTAAGTGGGCTGGCCACTCGGGGGCATGGAGGAGAGGTCAGCCTGGGTCACTGCTGCCCTCCTGTCCCCACAGGTCCACAGGATGCACAGGAGTATGGGAACTACCAGCCAGGGTCGCTGTGTGGCTACTGCTCCTTCTGCAAGGCAGGTCCCCAGCCCAGATCTCCCCACCAAGCTGGCCTGGGAATGGTCCCAGGGGCCATAGGGAGCCATGGGTGGGCTCAGAGCAAGGGAGGGACAGGAGGGATGGGGCTGGGGACTGACAGGCTGTGGGGAGTATAGGGAGGGAGGGGTGGAGAGAGCACTGACAAGTCTAGTCCAGTGGCTGGGGGGACGTGGGGTGGGGTCGTCCTGACGGAGGGAACCCCGGAGGAGGAGGAGCAGGTTTGGGAAAAAGAAGTTGAGCTCAGTGCTGGAGGTAATAAGGTGCGGGCTCTGGGGAAATGTGCAGGGGGGGCAATGGGCCGGTTGGTGCCTCCCAAATGCGGTTAGGGTTTCCTTCTAACCAGGCTCCTCCCGTCCCCAGCGATGCACTGAGTGTGAGAAGTGTCACTGTGACGAGGAGAACATGGGAGAGCACTGTGATCAGTGCCAGGTGAGACCTCCCTGGGACTCAAGGCTCCCGCGCCGTCCACCATCTGAGGAGCCCTCCGCCCCAGATCTCGGCCTCTGACCACAAAGTGACCCAACCCCTTACCCACCCCGTGCAGCCTTGGCTCTGCGTCCCATGGAGAGTGGACCTTGACCTCCACCTAATCTCTGACCTGGGCCCGGCCCCGTCCCGGCCCTGACTCCGCCCCTGACCACGCCCTCCCGCTCACTGTCTCCTCATCCCCCGCAGCACTGCCAGTTCTGCTACCTCTGCCCGCTGGTCTGCGAGACGGTCTGCACGCCAGGTGAGTGTGGGCGGGGCCGGGGAGACCTGGCAGCCGGCGGGGCGACGCCAGGTGTGGACGAGGCCAAGCCAGAGGGGCGGGGCCCGGGGCGTCGGCGGGGTGGGAGGCGGGGCCAAGGCTGGGAGGGCGTGGCGTGCGCCAAGGGGCGGGGCCTGGGCGAAGGGAAAGTTGGGGGGACTTGCGGAGGTCCAGGGGCAGGAACGGGGGGAGGGCTGAGGGGAGGGCCTAGAACGCCGTGGGCGGGGCCGGTGGGAGGAGCATCCAAGGGGCGGGGCGGCCACGTGGGGGGAGCGCCGGCAGCCGGCAGTAAGGGATGGCCTTTCAGGAGTCCCGCTGGAAGCAGCTCTGCCTGGGCTAGGGATTAGGGAGAAGGGGTGACGCCAGCCCCGACACGGGGCACAGCGCAAAGTGGCCCCGAATATCATCCGTGGAGTAGTCCCAAGCCTCTTCTCTCCCCCAGGAAGCTACGTGGACTATTTCTCCTCCTCTCTGTACCAGTAAGTGAGGGGGGGATTCGGGGCCCTGCTCAGAGGGGACCGAGTCTGACCCCCCAAGAAAGGCGCCGTCTCCCTCTGCGTTAGTGGACCACCCTGAAACCCTATTTCCCCGCCCGTGAAATGGGCTGATTGGCGATCCCTCAGCGCCCTGGGGTGAGCTCTGGACACTTGGGCCGTCTGACCTGTGTCCTTCCCTCCAGAGCCCTCGCGGACATGCTGGAAACTCCGGAACCCTGACCCGGCTGCACGGCCGCGGCCCAGACGGCCCTTCCCGGCACTGCAGTCCCTTTCCACAAGCCCTATTTATTTCTCGGAATAAACGTGCTCCCCGAAACTTCAGTGTCAGGCGTGGAGTCTGGCCCCTCGGGGGCTCAGGGAACGTGGGTGGGGGCTGGGGCCCCGGACTCGTGGGCCTCGGGGAGGGGGCGCCTGGGGGCCTGGACTCGGGGGTCCTCTGGGTGCTGGCTGTGGCTTCTTAGGGTCCTGACAAGTAAAGCAGGCAACACGGGAGCTTTTTGAAACAGTTCTCTTTACCCGTGATCGCTGGGTGACGCCTGGGGCAGGGAGGCCGACCGAGGATCGGGGCTGGGGGCTCCCCCGAAGCCCCCGCTCCCCGCAGCCACGTCGCCAGCGGCATCTGGGAAAGAGGATTCTCCCATGCAAACCCCGGAGCCCATCCCCCGGGGCACGGACACGGCCACAGCACGGGGGGCGGGGGCCCCGGGGACACGAGACACGGGGAAGGGGGGAGGGCTCCCGCCGGCAGCCGACCCCAGGTACCCGCGGCAGCGCGCGGCGGGGCGGGGCCCAGCAGCCCGGGGGCGGGGCCGAGCAGCGAATCCCCCCTCCCCTCCCTTCGGACGAAGAAGGAAGACTTGGGCCCCAGGACGGGGGAGGAAGAGGGGGGAGGGGGCAGCCTCTCATCGCCTGCGGCCCGGGGGAAGCCCCGCCCCCTTCCGCCGGGAAAGGGCACCTGTCTCCCATCGGAAACCGAACAATAAATTACAAAGTAGAGAAAAGCGAGGCGGAAGTTTGGGGCGGGACTTCTTCCTGCCCTCTTCCTTCCCCCTCTCGGTCCAGTGCAAGTGGGTTGCTCCAGGCCCAGTCCATTTGCGAGGCGGGGAGGCGCACCCCCCGCTCGCTGTACAGATGGTGCAGTCCGCGGCGCGGCTCCCCCGCCCGCTCGCCCAGGCGAGACCACGCTCCGGGCAGGAGCGAGAACAGCCCAGCCTCTGGAAGATTCTTCCGTCCCAGGGAGGTCACCTGCATGGACGCCGGGCGGTGCGTGGGGCAGCGAAGATCCACTGTGCCGCCCCGCACCCCAAGGCCGCCCGGTCCTCACCTGGAGGTCTACACTAGCAGGAATAGGTCCGGACCGAGACGCCGTCTGCCCGGGAGCTCCCAGAGGACTGGCCTGGAGGGACAGCGGGCAGCGGTCCAGCCTGGAGCATGCACCCCCCCTTCCTCCCCAGGCTTCTCCGCGCTCTTGAGTCATCCCTTGGGTTTCCGCCCCCGCTAACCCAACGACGGGCAGCCCACGACCACCTGGCCCCACGCCCGTGTCCCTCCCTTCCCCGCAGCCACGATTCATCCAAGGTGGCCCACGTGGCACTGAGTTCATCTGCCACCCCGGGGAGGCGGGACTCGTCTACTCCACGCCCTGAGGAAGGGGCCTGGAACACTGGGGAGATCCATTTGTCATGAGTGGAAGAGAGAGGCTAGGCCATCTCAGAACCTGGACAGGGAGGCTTCTGGAAGGTTGGGTTGGTCCATTTCCCACCCGGGGGAGGGGGAGGGGGGGCTGTCGCTTTGGGGACCCCCCCACACCTTCTGGCTGCAGCTTGCGGAGAGGGAGTCCCGGCGAGCCCAGGGCTCCTGCTGCGGCAGAACGGAAGTTGGGGGGCAGCATCTCAGCCGAGTCGGGGGTCACGCCTCGGAGGTCCTTCTCTCTGAACATCTTCCGCCAGGACGGGGAGCGGCTGAAGGACTTGGAGCTGTCCTAGGGACAGGGGCCGGGCGGCGGGTGTGGGAAAGCGGCCGTGGCCGGGCTCCACGCCTTCCTTTCCCTCCGCCCCTCCCCGGAGCTCTCTCTCCTGGCCCCGCCCCGGCCCCGCCCCCAGCTGACTCGACGGGCCCACCAGCCGCTCCGACGGTGGTCGGCTGCGGCGCCCACCTCGTCCAGCCGCCTGTCCGTGCCCAAGGAGATGAGGTTGCTGAACTCCTTCTCCAGGAGCTGCCGGGCCTGGGGAGGGGAGATGGGAAAAGGGGATTGGGGTGCACCCCCTGCGAGATGGAGAGGCCCGGCGTGCCCCGGCCCGAGCTGCGGCTCACCTGCGCGTTCTGCGTGGGGATCTGCAGGAGCAAGGCGAGGTCCGAGTAGTCGAAGGTCTCGTCCAGGGCGAGCAGCGCCCCGTGCACCCCGCTCTCCGTGAGGTTCGTGGCGAATTCCTTCAAGCCCAGCCCGGACACCCAACCCATGACCCGCTCGTTGGACCACACCATCACGTCTGGGAAAGGAAGGACCTTCAGCCGCGCCCCTCCCCTAGCCAGCCCATCCGGATTAGCCCATGCCTCGGGCCCCATCTTCCTTTTCCCGACCTCCTTCCCCTCGGCCCAGGCAGCTTCTTCTGGCTCCTACACTCCTACTCACCTCGGATCTGGGTCTGACTTTCCTCTCGTCTCCGCTCCAGGTCCTTCCGGTCGTAGTTGAGCCGTTTCAGGCACATGATCCCATAATGCAGACTCACCCTAAGCAGCGGGGCAGGTGGAGTCGCAGGTGAGCCTGCAGGTGAGCCTCGGCAGCCCCACGTGCAGCGGCTCTCTTGGCCCACCCCATTGGCTGTGCTCTCCTGGGAGAGGTTGGGAAGCCGTTCCACTGAGTCACTTCTACCGATTTTGACCCTCCCAGGAAACGGGGCATTTCAACAGGCAGTTCCTATTGCTACCTGCTGGCCAAAGACCCCCTAGGGGTGGGACTTCCCTTGGGCTATCCCCATGGGCCCGGCAGCCCCCACCTGTGGAAGCTGTCCACCATCTTGAGTTGGCCCCGGAGCTCCTTCTTGTTCAGGTGATCTAACATGCGGGCATCCACCAACGACTCCATGAAGTAGCTGCGGTACTGGGGCAGCCCCAGGCTGGGCAGCCAGTCGTTCCCCACCCACTCGTGGTTCATGTCGCCATATGCCAGGATCTGGGGCCATGGGCAGGTGGGTAAGGGTCAGGCCCTCTATCCCCCTCTGATACATGTATGAAGGGGGTACAGTCCAACCCTCCAAACAAGGTTATTCTTCCCCCAGCCCATACAGGACAATGAACCAATCCAAAGTTGTCCCCTAGCGCTTCCTAATGACAGGACAGGTTCTTGGCTACTCAAAGCATGATCCTGGACCCACAGCCTCAGCATCACTTGTGAATTTGCTGGCACTGCAGACTCTCCAGACCTACCGAATTAATGTGCATATTTTCACAATATCCCCAGTTGATTTGAGCTGTACAGTAAAGTGTAAAAAGCACTGGTCTAGCACTGTCCCCACTCAGGACAATGGATCAGTCCCTCATCACTGCTTCCCCAAGCAGGACAATGGAGCCTTCCGTTCCTCCCGCCAACAAAAAATAACGAATCGCTCCATCACTCTTGCATTGTACCCAAAAAACTAATCGCATGCTCTGCCTGGCCGCAGACAACATTCTGGAACAGCCCCAAATCCTTCCCTTAAACTAAGGAGATAACGCACACCTCCCCCTGGCCCGAAAAAAAAGACCATAGCTCAACCCTTTCTACCACCTCAGGAGAGTCCACGCCCCCCCCTTCTTAGAACAAAGGGTAGCTCCTTCTCCCCAGCTTCTCAGCCTCACCTGCCCCACACCCCGCACCCCCCACAACCAGCGCTTCCGGCTTCGCCCCTGGGCACGAAGAGGCCCACCGTGCCCTCAGCCATGGGGACAGCAGCCCCCAGAGCCCCCGCGCCCCACGATAATGGAATGGCCCGGGCACCACGCCCCCGCAAAGTCCCAGTGAAACAGTCCAGAGCCGAGCACGGCGCAGCGCCCCCCAGCGGTGGAGATGGAAGGTTCCGGCGAGGGGCGGGGCCCGGGGAGGGGCGGGGCCCGGGGAGGGGCGTCCATGCAGCGTGCACGGCCTGCTCATGCGCCCGCCCCGCCCCGCGCCCCCTACCTGCTCCCAGCTGATCTCCTTGGTCTCCTGACCCGTTAGTGGCAAGAGCGGAGAGAAGGGGAGGGTTACGGGGCAAGCAGAGGAGGGCGGGAGGGACGCACTGACTGCCAGCCACAGGCGCGGTCCCCGCCCCCACTCTGGGGAGGGTTGGTGCCACCCCCACGGCCGCCGGCAGGGGGCACTCACAGGCTTGGTGGTGGCTGTGAGGGACTCCATCTCCTCGTGCGTCATCCACACGTTCCCTGTGGACTGAGGGGGGAGAGTGTTACGGGCCACGTCATTTGGGCCTGTCTGCTCTCGGGCTCAAAAAGGAGGGTCACTGCTCTGGGCCAGGCAGTACCAGAGGGAAAAGGAACCAGCATTTACTAAGCACCTACTGCATTCCAGACATATAAGAGTGGGAGCTTGGGCTGCACAGATCCAGGTTTGAATGTGGCTGCGTGGCCCTGTGCGAGTGAGGTCACCTTTCTGGCCCTCACAACAGACTTACGGAGTGAAGATTCAGAACGGGGCGGCAACAGCAAGGTGGTCAAATGCGTGGACCCCATTGCCCACTGCAACTCCACTGTTGGAGACTCAAACACTGATTCAAACATTTACATATTTCCTCCAGGAACTGTCCAGGCACCGTTCTGGGGTCTGGGATGCAGCAAAAAACCCCACAGCCAAGGCCCCCGTTCGTGGTGGGGTAAATTTGACTACAGACTGAATATTAGATGAAATTCATAATGATGCTAAGCTTGTTGGGTGTGAGAACAGCACTGTGGCTCTGTAGGAAAAAGTTACATTCAGAAGCAGCTCGCTGAAGTAATGTTTCCAGCAAGATTGTCGTGATGCCTGCGAATTACTTACACGTGTTTCAGATACACACTCACACTTATGTATGTCAATAGCAAAGGGGTGACAATTGCCAAATTAGGTAATGGGTACATGTCATTTTCTGTATGTTTGGAACTACCTCAATACAAAGTTGGAACAAAAGGATAAAATATTAGAAGGTGGTAAATGCTATGGAGAAAAATTAGAAGGTGTTGATGTGCAGGGGTGACTGGGATGGTGACTTTGGCTGGGAAGTTAGAGGCCTCTCAAACGTGGTGAAATTTGAGCTGGGACCTCAAGGAGAAGGAGCGAGCCAATGGGAAGACAGGAGGAGGAATGTTCCAGACAAAGGGAACAGCCAGTGCAAAGGCCCTGAGGTGGAATAAGGCAAAGTGTTCAAGAAATGGGAAGGGGGACTGGGGGGGCTGGAGCCAGAGTCCAGCAGGGGCTCCTCAAGTAGAGCCTTGTAGGGGACCACAGGGGCTTGGCATTTTCTCTGAGGTGGGGGCACAGGAGGTAGCCAAAGTGACTTTTTGCTTTAGTGAGGTCCCTCTGGCTGCCGTGGAACACAGACCGGGGCTTTGGGCTAGAGGAGGCAGGGAGATAGCAGGCCCAGGACTGGCCAATCTGAGGACAAGAGGCAGGATCCTGAGGCAGCCAGGGCCAGGACTAGCTGCTGGGCCCTCACCGTGCGGGAGGAGGCGGGAGCCGAGGGGGAGGTGAGCGAAACCATCTCTTGGATGGCGAGGCGCAGCTTGAGCCGGTGCAGCGGGTTGCTGATGCCGATCTCCCGCTGGATCTCCGTGTCCGACAAGTTGGCCATGATGGCGCCACTCTTGACGTTGGCCCGGCACGCGGCCACGTACCACGCGGGCATGCCTACCCACAGCTAGGCCAGAGAGGCGAGGGAGAAGAGCAGGAGGGGACAGAGGTGGGGAGATCAGATGGGGAGATGAGCAGTGGGGAGAGGCAGCAGGAGAAAAACAGAAACAGGAAAGTTGGCAGGGAGGAAAGACAGACAGGGCAAGACAGACACATGGGGGAGTCAGAGGGAGGCCCAGGGAGATGAACAGAAGGTAGTGCCCCATCAGAGGGAAGAGACAGAAAGGGATGGCGCAGAGGTGACAAGAGAAAGGAGCAAAGACATTGGGAGAGAGAAGTGGGACGGGAGACCCGAAGGCATGGAAGAAAACGTGGGGAAGGTCAAAGATACCAGCAGAGATGGGGAGGCAGAAAAATAGAGACAGAAAACCCCACAGAGAGAGGGAAACATAGGGGAACAAAGGGATGGCGAGACCAGGAGCAAGGGGTGTGTGGCCAGAGGGACAGTGCAGAGCGGGAGGGGGAAGAAGCCATTTAGATCAACAGGAAATCTGACCCCTCCCACCCACCCCCACCGCCAAGGCTGGTGCTGTGCTGATCAGGCCCTTGAGATGGGGCGGTCGGAGGGACTGGGGGTGAAGAGGCAGTCGGGGTGTTTCTGGGCCCAGTACCTCCAGCCAGGAGACCACGGTGGGCCCATCCCAGGCAGCAAATGGCAGGCCCTGGCGGCAGGCCTCTTCCAGGAGTTCATGTCTGGTGGGGAGGGGGTGGAAGGTGAGGAAGGAGGGAGGGACAGGGCAGGAGCTGTCAGGGGTGGGGACCTCTTGGATGTCCCCCTTCCCCACACCCTCCAAAAAAGTACTTTATATGAATGTAGAAAACATTCTACAGAAGGTTTAAAAATTACTTGTGAGTCTTTTTCATCAAGAGAGAAGAAAACTTTGGGAGCCCCAGGGTCCTAGGCAAGCAAGGTCAAGATCTCAGACACTGCTCCGAGTGTTCTTTTCTCAGTGAGACCCCCCACACACGCAGACTCACTTCCTCTTGTTCCTTCGGTCCTTGTCTCCAGGGCCTGTCAGCTTGGCTAGCCCCAGAGGGTCAGCAGCCGACGTCTCGTCTGACGGTGTTCCAGCTGGAGGCAGGGAGGGAGCAAAATTTGCAAAGTCTCAAGGGGGAGCTGAATCTCTCAGGCTGCAGGTGGTGAGGTTTCCAAAAAGGCAGAGACCCCAGAGGAGGAGTGAGTGAAACCACGTCAAGGGAGTGATAAACCCAGACAGGGACCAGAGTCACCTCCCCAGGCATTGAAATGATGATATCCCCAAAGTAAGGCTGATTCCCTTGGCTGGCCCTGGGGAGGTGGGGGAGGAGTCCCTGATTCATACCATTTGCCAATTTCCAGGGTAAAAATAATCCCACTGGGGTGGATTGAATCATATCTCCCAACTCCCAGTCCTGTGGGTGTGAACTCATTTGTAAATTGGACCTTCGAGGAGATCCTATCTGGACAAGACAAAATTGGATCAGGGTGGGCCTTAATCCAATATGGCTTAAGTAATTATAAGCAGAGGAAATTGGACACAGAGGAGAGAGAAACTGCCACCCAATGGAGGCATGGACAAGCCAAGGACCACCAAGGAGTGCTGGCAAACCATCACCAGAACACTACAGACTGTGGGAGAGAGCAAGGCCTGGCAAGACCTTGATATTGGACTTCTACCCTCACACTGTGAGACAATAAGTTCCCGTGGTTTAAGCCAGCCAGTTGGTGGTATTTGTCATAGGAGCCCTGGCAAACAAAGACACCAACCATGGCCAATTTCAAGAAACCAATGTCATGTCAGCCAGCTCACAAAATTCCTGAAAATGCAACAATTGCTTCTCTCAAGTCAGTTCGAGCTGTTTCCAGCACACCACTGGGGGGTTCCATGCCTGCAGGATGCTTCTCTCTCCTTCTCTGTTTTAAAAACAGGTAAAGGAAATAGCGAATTCATCTGACTCGGCCATGCAGACCCCAGAGGACCCTTTCCTTTTCCCTTCTCCTCCCCTCTACTTCTGCCAAATCCTATCCCTTCCATATTCTGCATGAATACCAAATGAATGAAAACATGAGTGAATGCTAAATGAATATGTAAGAAGAAGGAAGGAAGAAAGGGAGGGAAGGAGGGAGGAAAAGAAGGGTTGGAATCAGGACACTTACCCAGAGAAGAGCTGTCCCGTCCTGGAGGTCCCATTCGTCCCTTCTCCTTTTTGCCAAAGAGACGACCTATGGATGACTTGATGCTCTTTTTCTTGGGAGCTTTGTGCAGGGAATCTGGGGTACCCTCACTGGATGAGCAGGACAGAGTGAGGACAGACCCCATCCAGGATACCCCGTCTCCTCCCAAGTCCTTACCCATTCCCCAGTCTTATCCTCTCCCCAGGCAAGCCCCTCCTTGATCCCATCCCTTGTCCCTGCTCACCTGCCCCGTGAGGGTCCCCCATCTTCCAGGGACCCCGCCTGCAGTGCCAAGGCCTGGGTCATTCTCTCAAGGCGAGCGGACCGGGGGGTAGGAGGTGGGGTGTCTCCTGGAATGGCTGGTCCCTCTCCTCGTGGAGCCCCAGATTCTTCTTTGGGGACATGATTCTAGGGATGGAGAAGCAGAGACATTGGGTTAAGTTGGAGGGCTTATGTTGGGAATGCCTCACTGAATGAATGTCTACTGGGGGGTGTCTGGGCTGCCCCTGGTTTGGGGCACCATTTCTGAAGGTAGTCTAGGTCAAATAGAGGTGAGGTACAGAAATATAAAGGCAATGAGTGAAGTTCCCCTGGAGCTTAGCAAGCTCGTGTTTACAGTAGATTAATTTCTGGTGTCAGAAGTAGGATCTGCTTAGCCTCAAGATAACCTAAGAAAGTACACAAGAAAGCTGTGTTTAACTCAACAGAATAAGGCCAACACCTTTTGTGCCTCCCTCAGAGAAAAATTATGAGGCTCTAATGGTAATTCTTAAGTGTATGTTTATCACAGAAACATTAAAAAAAAAAAATCCTATGCAGAAACTTAACACATAAAACTGGTAAGAGCGAACCAGATCTGACTAAAGTCAAAGTTAGGATTCAAGAACCAGAACCCAGGGGCTCAGCCTCCCCTTTGCCCTCTGAGTCGAAACCATTAGGGAAACATAGGGGTGCTTTTGAAAACCACTGGTGTGAGGGGCTGCTGTTTACTGGGGGGCTCTGTTTTGACTTTCTCCCTTACCCCCAGGCTGGGGAGACTTCAGGACACTCACAGCCTTGTCAGTGCCTTCACGGGCAGGGCTAGGAGGTGCCAGACGGGGTGTTGAGTGGCCAGAGCTGGGAGGGGAGGGGCTGGCAAGGGTAGAGGTGGTGAGGGAGGGGGGCAGTGAGCAGCTGCTGCGGTAGCGGCCCAGTGAGTCCAGGCCAGAGCTGGACACCCGGCTCTCCAGCTCCTCTGCCCTCTGTTCTGTTGTTTCCTTCTCCTCTTGGATTAGCCTGAGGAGGGAAAGGAGGGAGAAAGGCTGACAGGGTTGAGGCAGACAATGGGAGAGGGAATCCGGGGGTGACAATGGGCCAGGAAGGCCTGGTGGGGCAAGGGGAGTTCTGGGAAAGGTGCAATGAGCTTAGAAGGTCTTGGCAAATTCATGATGGCTTTATGAGTTCAAGGGGAGTCCAGGGGTCTGATAGGTTCAGGAGATCATGGAGGGATTACAGATGTCACGGTGAACAGGGTTGGCTCTAGGGTGATCCTGATGATGACCAAAGGGTTCTGGGAAATCATAAATGGATTACTATGGGTAGAGGGTAAATTCCAAGGATGACTGTAAGAGCAATGCCATTCTAAGATCAGGGTAAGCTCAGGGACTCTGAGGTCAACCTAGGATCTAAGATCATGGAGTCATCCGGTATGTGAGAGACAATGTATCGAATCTGAAAGAGCTTGAATGGAAGGTGGTGGTCGTGTTGGTATATTTGCTGGGGACATGTAGAGTGTGTCATTAGAGGAGACGTGCTGAATAGGGCTGTTGCTGCGGAATCAAGGGAAAACTATGTCAGTGTGGGATTATTGAGGATTCTTGTTTTTTTTTAGGTGGAAATTCTTGGGATATAGAGTTGTGGTTCTTGATGTATTAGGGTGAGGTGAGATCCTTGGGTTTTGGGTTGGGGACCTTGTGTTAAGTTTCTTAGTATACTGGAAAACTCTGGGTGCTGGTGTGCAAAGCCATGAAATATATATAGTATGCTGGAGGAATCTTGAAGATTTTTGGTAATTTGGGATGCAGTCTTTGGTGTATTGGGAAATCATGAGTACAGGCTAGGGGATATATATATAGCTCACAGGAGAATTCTGTATGTGTTCCTGGGGATTCCTGTATACCAGAGAAGGTGTTGCGATGGGAGAATTCCTTGAGGATGACGGGAAAGGAGATGGACTCAAGCCTTCAGATCAGTCTCCAGAGCCAAAGGGGATGTGGAGTCAGCTTCGGGCAGGGCAGTGTAGGACTAGGCCAGCACTCACTTGATCTCCTTGTTGATGGCCTCCAACTGCTCCTGAAGCATGATGGCCAGTGTCTGCACATCGGCCTGCCCGCTCGGTGAAAGCAGCTCAGCCCCGAACATCCCTTCTGCCTCCTCCTCGTCTGAGCCATCCAGCTCCCCAGGGAACGGGGGTGGCATGGACCCCGCAGGAGCAGACCGATCCCACTCCTGTCTCTGTGGGGGGACAGAGGGACTCCAGGTAGATGGGGGCCGAGGTCTTCACTCACCTCTGCCGACCTTGGCGCCGACTGGCCTCACCATGTGGCCTACCCCTTCACTTTCCCAGTACAGCCTTCTCTCTTGAAACTTCCCTTTGCTTGACATCCCCCCTCTCCCCCAACCCCTTCAGAAGCACAGCACACCCATGACACACTTCCTCCTGCGATCCCACTCCTTCCCTGGCCCCACACACTGGGATTCTATTCCTCACTCACTGTCCCCCAGACCCCACCCTTCTCCCCACTCCGTCATTCCTCTAAGGTTCTCACCAGGTAGGAGGACATCCACATGAAGAGACATTGAGGCACAATGGAGTTGTGGGAAAAGGAGAGAAGACAAGATGGGTCCAGGAGCCCCTGCTTCTCAGCCCAGCCCCCTCCCAGAGCTCCACTGCTTGCCCAAGCCCCACTCAGTTCATGCCCTGAGGCAGCTGCTGACCTTGGAGGACTCATCTTTGACCCCAGACCAGCGGCCCCTCTTGCCTGCCCGGCCACTGCCAGCCCCGTAGGGGTCCAGGTGGGCACCGGAAGGTAATGTGGGTGCCTGGGAGTAACGGAGCTCCAGGGCACTGCCAGGGAGAGACCTGTGGGTATGGGAGGGCGTCAGGAAACAAGGAGTCAGGAAAAGGGAACAGAGGTCAGGGGTCATGGGCAAGAGCCTGGGGTCAGGGGCCTGGGTCAGGGATCCAAAGTCAAGGGTCAGGAAAAAGAGCCTGGGGCCAAAGGTCATGAG
>JAKSZT010054134.1:2020466-2034109 GCA_026826555.1 Tolypeutes matacus
CCAAAGTCAAGGGTCAGGAAAAAGAGCCTGGGGCCAAAGGTCATGAGATCAGGGCTAAAAAATAAGATGGGTGTAGAAGTCTCAGGATGACAGGGAGTGGGGAAACCTGAGGACCAGAAGGGATGATGGACTTGGCCAAGGGGCCCCTTGGGTTGAGGAGGGTAGCAGGAAGGCCGCTGTCACCTGGAGTAGGAGGATGGTGGCCTCCCCCGCAGCTGATCGATCTCCATCTGCATCCGCTCCATCTCCGCCAAGAGCTGCTCCTGCGGGAGGGGGCGGACACATCGGACCTGCCCCAACCCTCAGGAAGGGCTCCGCCCCCACCTTGCTTGGATTCCAACCTCAGCGGCCCCCAAGAGGACCCTGCATCCCCCCGGCCCCACCCTTCCTTACCCCCACCCCTCCTTGCCTTGTTGAGAAGTAGCTCATCCTGAAGCTTCTTCATGTTGGCAATCTCCTCGCTCAGGGAGTTCTGTGGAGGACAGGGGCGGGGCCAGGAGGCGGAGCTTGAGGGGGCAGGCCCCGGGGACTGCAAGCAGCCTCTAGAGCAGAGACAGGCCTGGGGGGACTCCAGGGACAATGGGGTGGGCACGAATGGTGAGCTGGGTGGAGGGGAGGGTTGTGAGACCAAAGATACATGAGGGGGGGGTCCCTGGGGAGCCCTAGAATTTGATGTAATCTCAGAGGACTCAGGGTTGGAGGGAGTTGAGGGTTGGAGGCTTCGGGCGCCAAGAACTCAGCCCTGGAAGTCTTTAGAAGCCATAGAGCAGAGAGGTCTGGAGAATTCGGGCTGCCCGGGTGGGAGGAGATTCCTCCTGGATTGGGGCGCACCTTCTCCTCCAGCGCCCCCATGCGCTCCTTAAGGTGCAGCTGCAGCCGCTCATTGGACTCGCTCAGCAGCTTGTCCACTGTCTCGGACAGCCGCTTGTTGTGATCGTCGTTCATCTTCTCCCGCTGCCGCGCCTGCCCCAAGGAGAGCGGGCCAGGGATGCTCAGCCCGCCTGGCCCCGGGCGCGGCCTCTGCGCCGAGCCCCGCCCCGCGGCCCTCCCGGCCCGCCCCCTCACCCGCTGCAGCTCCTGATTCTTCTCCTCCAACTGGGCCTCCAGCTGCCGAAGCCGCTCCTCAAAATTCCCATGGCGTTCTTCGGCCTGGTGGACGGAACCCAAGGCCTCTGACT
Organism: Tolypeutes matacus; assembly: GCA_026826555.1. Lineage (NCBI taxonomy): Eukaryota > Metazoa > Chordata > Mammalia > Cingulata > Chlamyphoridae > Tolypeutes > Tolypeutes matacus. The sequence goes on from JAKSZT010054134.1 coordinate 2,021,645, forward strand.
TGGCCTCACCAGGGCCCTATCCCGCTCCAGGCCCCTCCTCCTTAACTGCTGGGGTGTCAGGCCCCGCCCCCCGGAGCTCCAGGCTCCTCCCCTGCAAGGCGCCTCCCCTGCGCGGAATCCTCCCCTGCAGGGCACCTCCCCTGCTCGGGCTCCTCCCCTGCGGGGCTCCTCCCTTGCGGGGGCTCCTCCCCGGCGGGACTCCACCCCCCGCGGGACTCCTCCCCGGCGGGGCTCCTCCCCCCGCGGGACTCCTCCCCTGCGGGGCTCCTCCCTTGCGGGGGCTCCTCCCCGGCGGGACTCCTCCCCCGCGGGACTCCTCCCCGGCGGGACTCCTCCCCGGCGGGACTCCTCCCCCCGCGGGACTCCTCCCCGGCGGGGCTCCTCCCCCCGCGGGACTCCTCCCCTGCGGGGCTCCTCCCCTGCGGGGGCTCCGCGTGCAGCACCTGCGACCAGGGCCCGCCCCTCCTCCCGTCGCCCCATCGCCCGCCTCCCCGCACCTTGTTGAGCGCCGCCACGCGCTGGGCCAGCTGCGCCTCGATCTCGGGCAAGGTCTCCGCCTTCTGCAGCGTCTGCTGCAGCTTCTGCTTGGCGTCGTCCAGCCACTCGGCCAGCTGACGGCTCTTCTCTTCGCTCTGGGCCAGGCGAGAGGCGGGGACCGGGCGGGCTTAGGTCCCCTCGCCGACGGCCCCGCCCCACGCCCCGCCCCGCCCGCGCCCCCACCTGCCGGTACAGGGACTCCTTGCTGGCCAGCTCGTTCTCCAACTTGTCGTTGGCGTCGTGCAGGGACGTGGCCTCGCGCTGGGCGCTCAGGTAGCGCTTCTCCAGAGTCGTGATCCGCTCCTCCATATCCTCGCGCTGCGCCAGGGCCTGAGGAGGCGACCGAGAGCCGCGTGGACTGCAGCTCCCAGAAGCCCAGGGGCAGCCTAAGCTTTGCCCACCCCAGGCCAGGCACCCCCAGGTGTCCTGGGAAATGCAGTCCCTTGCCGTCGGGGGCCAGAATGACGGTGACCACACCTGCCACGAGCTTCTAGGGCGGTGCTGGCTTACTCCTCCCAGTGTGAGGCCCGTGGGATGGGAAGTCCCTACTCTGCTTGGGCCAGGTCTCACATTATCCAGCAACTTCTGCCACAGCTCGGGCTTACAACAAAGGGCAAGTGCCCTAGGGTCTCCGGGGAAACAAAATTCCCTTTTATCTAGGAGCCGTCAGAGTAGCACAGGTTTGGAACCCCAGGGGGGAGATGCTCCCTGGACTTATGGGAGGTGGACTCCTGTCAGAGCCTGTGTGGTGGGACCACGTTCCCTGATTGCTTAAAATCCGAGGTGAAAGCCCGAGTGGGTGATGAGAATAAAATGCTCACTCTTCCTTCTCATCCACTGCTTTCAAGTATCCAGGCCCTACATTTCCTAGCAGTCCCTAGGGCATGAGAGCTAAGATCAAGGGCCCAAGCTAGGAAGCAGTGACTTTAAGACAAGGGAATTCAATTTAGAGCCCCAAGAGAATTCTCCAATAACTCATAATAACTACAACCAGTTGCTGGGTGCCTGCAATGTGCCACACACCAACCCTCTGAGAAGGCCATAAATCACATTTCACAGGTAAGGAAACTGAGGCTCAGAGAAGAGGAAAATCCACACAGCTTGTTCCACCATTCATGAGCTCTGAGACTTTGGGCAAAGGGCAGAGGGGAGGGCTAGGCTCAGGGGAGGGTCAGAGGGCAGCCCACCAGGGGCTCTGGCCTCACCTCCTTGAGGTCACGCTGCAGCTTGGCGTTAGCTTCCTCGGCCTTACCCAGCTCGCGGTGGGCGGTGCCCAGCTCCTCCTCCAGCTGGCTCATCTGGCGGCACAACACCGCCAGGCGCTCTCGCAGCTGGCACACCTCCCCGCGCTGCCGCTCCAGGGACTCCTCCAGCTCCACCGTGCGCCGGTTCGAATCCCCGCCAGGACCCAGGCCATTGGCAAGAGTCTGGAGTGAGGGCAGGGAGGGAGGAAGGCACAGAGCCCAGAGTGAGGAAACAGGTGGAGATCAAAGATGAGTAAGGGTCATGCAGGTCAGCACCCACAGGCCTCAGTGAGGGTCACAGCAGTCAGGGAGGTAACGTGACTCAGAGGTCAAAGGTCAGTAAGAGTCTAAAGGGTTCAGATGTCATAGGGCCAGTGAGGATCATAACAAATTTTAAAAGTCAGGGGGCCGAGTGAAGGTCCCAGGGACAGGAAGCCACCAGGGAGAGGGAAGGACTTGGGCCTCTCACCTGCCCTTCCCCATCCTTGCCCGGCTCCTCCAGCCCTGACCGCCGCCTAGACAGCTGCTCTCGAAGGTTCAGAGTCTGGGAAAGTGAAAGGGGGATCAGGGCAAAGGAAGTCCTGGAACCCCCCGCTCTACTTCCCATGGATATTGGCACTGGCCTTCTGAAGGGGAAGCCATAGGTGCCTCCATCTGAGCTGCCTGGAGTCCTGCTGGAGCCATCGCTCATCCCCCCACCCACCCACCTTTAGACCCACCCTTATTTTATTTCTCCTTAGCTGCCCCTTATCCTTGTGGCTTAACCCCCCCCCCCGTGGAGGTTTCCTCCTTAGTCCATCCCACTGGGTTTTTCCTTAGCCCCTGTCCTTGGTTCAACTTGCCTTAGTCTCACTGTCACTGGGGGGTTCCTCTCCTTAGCTCTACCCAATGAGTTCCTCCTTAGGTTCTCTCCAGAGGCCAGTCCCACTGGCTCTTTGGCTTTGTCCTGTCCCAGCTGATTCTCACCCCAGCTCCCCCCAGCCCTTATCTCATGCTATTGCCTGTCTCCTAGGCCTTGCCCCATTGGCCCCTCCCCGTGGATCCCACCTCCCCTTCTTGGCCACACTCCACCTCCTGATTGCTCAGCTCCAACTCCTCCTCCAGTACTGCCACCCTCTCCAGCGCCATCCTCAGTCGCTCGCGGACCTGGGGATGGGGCAGGACAGGAGTGAGGCAGAGACCAGACCCAATCTAAGACAGTTGGCCCTGAGCCAGAACACCCCTGGGATGGGCCTGATTGGACAGTTGGGGTTCCTCCATCCATAGTGGGTGTGCACTCACAACCAGCTACCCAGGCAGCCCCACCCACTGGCACTGAGAGCCCTCTTCCCCTTAGGAGAGGCTCAGCCAACCCCAGCCAGCAGCCCACTCAGTCAGGGCATCTCCAGCCAAGCACAGCCAGGATCCCACCCACCCAGGAAAGCCCGTCAACCGCGGGTTTCCCTTCCACGTCCTTGGTCTCCCAATCTCATGCCTTTTCATCCAGGGCCTTGTGATGCTCGAAGAGAGATTTTAGAGCCTTGAGCACCTCCACCTCGGAGGAGACCCCGCCCGGGGACTGGGCCTGGCGCTTCACCACAGTCATGCGCAGTGACCTCTCGTGCCTGGACACCAGGCACTCCAGGTGTTCCAGAAGGAGCTGCAGGGAGAGCGCCCGGGGCCAGAGAAGAGAGATAGGCAGGACTCAGGAGGGAAGAGGTGGAGCCAAGGAAAGGCAGATGAGAGGGGGTTAGCGGAGGTCGGGGCGGGACCAAGGAGAGGGTGGTGCAGGGAAAGAGAAAGGTTAGAGAGATGAGGGGGGGGACACGAAGGAAGGGACGGAGCAGCGGAGGAGACCAGCCAGGAAATGGGGACAAGGAGGAGACAAGGAGGCGGAAGGCAAGACGGGGAAAAAGATGGGAAAGAGCGGTCTGGCTGCGTTACCCCGTGACCCCGCCTGCTCCCCTTAGGCCCCGCCTGCCCCCCTTAGGCCCCGCCTGCCCCCTTAGGCCCCGCCCCCAACACCTCTCACCCGCGTGTTGTTCCTCTCCGCCTTCAGCTCAGCAATCTCCTCTTCCCGCTCCAGCAGTTGCTCCCGACATAGGTTCAGCTCCTTTGTCAGGGCCGCAAACTCCTGCCCAGGGGTGAGAAGGCTCGGCATCGTCACAACAGCCCTTTCCCCATCTCTCATCCCAAGAAATTGGGAGCCTGCAGGCCCCGCCCCTCCCAAGCCCCGCCCCACGCCGCCCGGCCCCGCCCACCACCGACAAGCCTCTCACAGACTCCTCCCCTCTGAGCGCCAAGCCCTACCCGTGCCGGACCGCCCCCTCCACCCCGCCCCGGCCCGAGGCCCCGCCCCCCGCAGGCCCCGCCCCGGCCCCGCCCAGACCTGGGGCAGCGCGATGCTGAGCTGGCGCTGCAGCGAGTCCTTCTCGTGGCCGAGCTCGCGCAGCCGCAGCTGCGCGGTCGCCAGCCCGTCCTGCGCCTCGCGCAGCGTCTCGAGAAGGCGCTCGCGCTCCGTGAGCATCGTGACCATGAGGCGCTCCAGCTCGCCGCCGGTCTCGTCGGGGCCCAGCGCCGAGCCCCGCCGGCCGTCCTCGCTGATGGTGGGCATCACCTCGCACATCATGGCGGCGGTGCCGGCCTGCGGGAGGGGGCAGAGAGCTGAGGCCGGCCCCTCGGGTACTACAGCAGGGAAACTGAGGCGAGGCAACCCAGGCACTGCGCCGAGGAAGAAACAGGCCCGGCAGCTCTGATCATGGTGCAGGAAAACAGGCTTGGCCGTCAGGGTTCTCCACCAGGGAAGCTAAGGGCCTTGGTACTGCCTAGGGGAAACTGAGGCCCATCGACTCGGCTTATGACACAGGATAAACTGAAACCCCTTACTCCAAGGAAAACAGGTCTGGCCACCGGAGCGAGAGCATTTGGGGAAACTGAGGTCAGAGGCCATCTGCAGTAGCAGCAAAATTGAGACCTGACCATTCAGGTAGAGGGCTCTCAGAGAAGCTGAAGCCGAGTGATCCAGGCATTGCCTGAGTGAATGCAGACACAGGTGCAGGCCAGGCTTCTTAGAATCATGCCCTTAGGAGGCCACAGGACTGGGGTCACAGAATTAGGTCACTGACACGTGATTGCCTGTATAATGTCCCAGGAATGGTCCTCACCTACTATCCAGCCCACCCACCTCCTGCCTCTTTTTCTTCCCTCTGGTTACTGGAGTCTAAGCCCCCAGTCTCCTCCTCCCTTAGATTCAGAAATCCCAGCCTGCAGAGCCCTCTCTTCCCAGGACCCAGGACTTTTGAGACCATCCCCTCTCCCCATCCTCATCCCCAGGCCCTCTTGGAGCAGAAACAGGAGGGGTAAGTGGAAGAGACTGTGGCTTCTGGAGTGAGAGGGCAGACTTGGCTCACTGGAGCCAGGGGTGGGGTGAAGATGAGGGAAGGCCCCCTGAGCCTCTCCCTCCATAGACATCAGGTCTGACAGGTCCAGCTGGCCCGGCAGTAAGGACTTTCACTTTGTTCCCTCCCATATCCCTCTTCCCCTACAGGCAGCAGCATAACCGGTTCTGAAAATGGATAATTCTCAGCCCTGCCCAATATACTGACTGTCCAAAGCGTGGGAATGGGCCATGTACTCCTGTGAGGGTATTATTGAGAAAGGAGGCAGCTGGGTGACTATGAAGTGGTGGCTCTGGGAATCTAGTGGCCTTGAGCCCCCAGCACTCAGGGACTTATGTTTATAAGAGGGCAGGCCAGTCCTAGGCCAAAGAACAACACAGCATCTAAACTCAGAACCTATTCAGAAGATTTAGCACAGGATTTTTTTTTTTTGGGGGGGGCTACTCTAGAACCTAAATTCACCGAGAAGAAAGCAAAACACAAAAAGGCTGGCCATAGGATCTAGAAAGCGACTGGAATGAAGACACAATATTTAAAGCAGAAAGGACATATGCTTCCACATTTACAACATGATTGGGGTGGAGTCTATACATAGGGCCAAGTAGAGGGTCATATTCTAGAACCCACATCTAGAATCTAGAACTCAGTCCAGAGCAATCTAATAACTTGAGTATCTGAGCTGCACAGAACCCCAAATACAGAAGGGAACATGATGATAACCTAAGGACAAACTGAATGTAAATCACACCAAACCCAGCCAGGAGACATAATCTACACAGAATAGAGCAGGGGTCAGGTTCTTTATTTTATCGTGTTTGCATCATGCTAGGACTCAGAAGGCAGAAAACATGCTCTAAAATTCAGAGTATGCCCTGGAGGCAAAGAAAAACCTAGAAAGTAGCAAGGAGGTTGCCTGGAAGTTAGAAGTGCCTGGGGAAACACAGAAGGATACATGCTGAGAGTATTTCTTGAAGTAAGGACTGAGATAGAAAAAGGAAGTTGTTGGGAAGCGGCTGTGGCTCAATCAGTGGGGCTCCCGTTTACCATATGGGAGGCCCCGGGTTCGGTTCTCGGGACCTCCTGGTGAGGGCAGGCCCGCCCGCACGGCGTGGTTGGCTGACCCGGCGAGCACAAGCAGCAAGGGGGGGATGAATGAATAAATAAATAAAATCTTAAAAAAAAAAAAAAGAAAAAGAAAAGAAAAAGGAAGTTGTTGAAGATCCCAGAGAAGGAGAGAGACTAGAACATACTTAGAACTCTGAAGTGGCAGGTGGAAGAGGAAACACAATCCACCAGGAGACAAGTTCTAGACTAAAGCCACACTAGGGAAAAGATGGACAGAGATGGCAGGAATGGATGAACCTAAAACCTAGAACTTGATAGAAGGCAGGTGTAATGTAGAACACTTTAGGGGGAATCTTCTAGATGTAAGACTGCAGAATTGGGTGGAGCCTAATACTTCCTAGACTTGATAATATAATTTGGAGAAGGGCTAGAGCACACACATTCTAGAACTTAGAATGGAATCTAGAACAAAGCAGAGGATGTGGCTGGAACAAGCACACACCTTAGATGAAAATTTAGCAGAGAATTAGCATTTCTAGAGATTTAGAACATGTCTGAGGAGAAGATGGGATTGGAATTTGGTTTATTTGGATGCTCCTGGATACAGACACACCTGGAATTGAGCACCTGGCCTAGAACTTAGAACATGCCTTAGGTGACAATGGGAAAGATATGTCAGCTGGAAGTACTCTAAGGAAAAAAATCCAGAGCCTGGAGCACTGTAAGGGCATATGTGTAAGTAGAACTGTGGAAGACAGCAGGTTGGTTCTAGATCACCTAATAAGCCACAGAACACATCTGGAGGAAGGGGTGTATGTCTGGTTTCTAGGCCAGAGTGTAGTTGGACAATGAGACATCATGGGCCTCAGGAGGCAATGGGGTACTGGAAACACTCCACGAAGGGGACAAGGTGGGGACTGTCAGGGCCATAGGAGATGAGAAGTCAATGAGAGGGGTGTCATAAAGCCATGGAGACCTGGGCCCCTAAAAATGAGGACTGAGGAGCTAGTTATGTGGGGGTGGGGGACAGGGCTGGGGACCTGGATGCCTCAAGGCTTGTGGAGGCAAAGGCAAAGGCCAGAGGCACTGGAAGCTTGGAAGCCTGAGTCCTTGTTGGGAGGGACGGTTGTGGCAGATGGTTTTTGGTGGAGGCTGGTGGGCTATTCAAAGGCTGGGGTCTGAACTCCTGTGTGCCTGGAGGGATTCAGGCCTGAGGACAAGGCATCTAAGTCTCCAGGGGGAGAGCGGGGTAAGCAGAAGCCGAAAAATTGCACTCCCGGTCCCTGAAAGGGAGGAAGCCATGGCGCCTGAATCTCTAAGGGACAGATGCTGGGGTGCAGGGCAGCCGGGTATGTTTGTCTGAGGGGCACGGGGGCTGTTGAACTGGGTCTCCAAAGGGAGCGAAGGCTGGGAGGCTGGACTCCTTGGACCTGAAGGGGTGAGGGCTGGGTCCTTAAGCCGGACGGGGTGAACCCCGACAGGGCCCCTGGAGTAGGCAGGCAGCTGGATCCCGGGGTGCCAAGGTCCCTAAGGTTGACAGGGCAGGAGCCGTTCAGAAACCCTCGCTTCTGGGGAGCAGTTGGGGTCCTGGAAACCTGGGTTGCCAAGGATGTGCGCTGAGGGCGGAACCCTGAGGCCCGAGTGCTTGGGCCGGGGAGGGCCGGGGTATCCCCGGGTCAAAGGCGCGGGGGGAGGGATCCCGGCGGCGGCGGCGGCGGCAGGAGGTGGGGGAGGCGAGGCTGCCGGGTGCGCTGACCATGGACAGCTCCAGCGCGGGCCTGTGGCCAGGGCGGCCGCCGGGGCTGCCCGGACCGAGGGACGCGGCCGCTGTTGCAGCCGGGATGGCTGGAGACCGAGAGCCGGGGTGCGCGAAAGGCGGCCGATGCGGACGCGACGGGAGGCAGCCGGCCGGAGCTGGGGGAGCCGGACCCAGCCGCGGTGGGGATCCGGGGCTCCCGGGACGGGGCCAAGGCAGGGGAGCTAGGTTCAGAGGGGCTCCCGGGGCTGAGCCGGGAAAGCCAGGCTCCTGGGCCCGGGAGGAGGCACCGGGCGGCAGCACGCCCGGGATTCTCGACTTCGCTGGGGACCCTGGGCGCCGGCAGCGGCACGCCCGAAGCCCTGGGCTTGGGCTAGGAGATGCGGGCTCTGGGGTCCCCGGGGATGAGGAAGGGAACCCGGATCTCGGGGAGGCGGGGGAGGCTCGGCGAGGGGTCCCCGCGGCGGGCGCTGCCGGGCCAGCCGGGCCCGGCTTTTACCTACCTGGTCCGCGGCGGCTGCGGGCGGAGCTGGGCTGCAGGAGGGACGTGGGGTGGGGAGGGGGGGCCGGGCGGGGCCCCTGGCGGCGGCCGGGGCCCGGATCGGTGGCTCCGGAGCCCTGTCTCCGCCGCTCGCGCGGGCTCCGCGTCTCCGGCTCGGGCGCCGGGGACCCCCTCCCCCTCACGGTCTCACAGCCCTCTGCCTCCTAGGACAGCCCCCTCCCCCTGTGACCGCTCAGCCCGCCCCCGCGAGGCCGCAGCCGCCAGATCCAGGGGTTCCCACCAGCGCCCCCCAAATCCCACCTTTCCCCCCCAAAAAAAAATTTTCCTCCTTCCCCCCCCCCAGCTCCTAGGAGGTTGTGGTCCCTTTAACAGGAGACTGACAGACGGCGCTAGTAGCCAATGAGAGCCTGCGTCGGTGCCGGCCGGCGGCTAGACCCCGCCTCCACACGGGCCGGGAGGGGCCGCGCGGGCGGAGAGCGGGAGGCGGGGCTCAAGGCGCGCTGGCCAATAGGCGCGCGGCGTGCGGCGGCTGGGGCGGGAGGCGGAGCCTTGCGGGGGATGATGTCACCTGGAGCGAGTGGCGCGCGGCGTGGAACGCGAGTCGCGACCCCGGGTCCCCGCGGCGGCGCGCGCCGGCTGTCGCGCCGCACGGGACGGGAGGGCTGGGCTGGCGGCTGGGTGGGGATAAAGGGTGGGTTTCCAGGCGGGGGCGGCTCCCGGGGAGACGCGCTCTGGTTGGAAGGTGGGTGAGGGCCGGGTCGGCGCGCGCCTCCCACGCAGCCCGTCGTGCGGCCTGCAGCGCCCCCCCGGCGGCCGGGCTGATGGTTCGCTCCGCCGGGCCCACACAGAGGCCGCCCACTGGCTCCTGCAGCTTTTCAGGGCTCCTCCGTCAGCCCAGCCACAGAGGCAGGGCGGCCCCCGCCCTCGGCCCCTTTTAAGGCTCCCCAGTCCCGCCCCCAGTCAGATCCAGGTTGGGTCCCAGCCTCCGCCCTCGGCCTCGTCCCTAGGAAGCCGGCGGCCTCCGCCTTCAGACCTGAGGAGAGGTCTCTGACTCAGCTTTCAGACTCTGAAAAAGGGCTTTTTCTGGGCTTGGGCTCTGACCTCAGCTCCTCTCCCTCCGCCAAACCTCCAGACACTCTAATCCTAGGATGCAGGACAGACACACAGGCACACGGTGAGGGTCAAAGATCTTTAAATAAGGGACGGTGACAATAAATACTGTACAGGGGAGGGGGCAGAGATGAGGGTCCAAATCTGTGGTTTCAGCCTCGAGACTCCAAGGACCTGCAAGGGGGGTGAAGAGAGGGGTGCCTGGCTCAGAGGAGGGGGGCCTGGGAAGACGCGGGAAAGGGCTGGAACCCAGGTTCCAGAGGCAAGGGCCTAGGGAGGTGGGTTCCAGATCTTGAGATAGGACTGGACTAGGATTCCCCAGAGGCTTTCACCAGAAGGGCTTGGAGGGACAGCCTGGGGTCAGGGGTCAGGGGTCAGGGTGCCAGGGAAGAGACGCCAGGGCTGGGGATGGCATTCAGGACCCAGGAATCATTGGCCTGGTTTGGGAGTCCAGGGAGAAGGAGGGCAGTGGATGCCCCAGGGGTGTGGCGACAAGGTGCTCACGAGTAGCTCTGGTGCTGCTGGCGCCTGCGGGCGGAGCGCATCTTCTCGAAGCGAGCCTCCATCTCCTCCAGGACGCGGGGCGTGTAACGTACCACCAGCTTCACAGAGCCCTGAGCCGCCTTCAGCAGCTCCACCGCCTTCTCATGCTGCTCACCCTCGACGCTCTGCAGGGTGGTGAACCGACAGCTGGGCCTGGGGTTCATGGCCGTTTTGGTGCCCCCACCCCAGAAATGGGACTGACAGCTTGTGAGCCCGGTGCCTGCCTCGAGATGCCAAGACCTCCTGTCTCCACGCGAGAGTTGTGAACACTTGGTCCACTGTCCTCCTTGCAAGCTTCCCAGGTTCCCTCTGTCAGAGATGGCCCTCAGTCACGGGCTTCTAAGTCCGTCCTCATTCTCTTCCTTCCCACTGTCCCCGGTCCCCAGGTCTATCCTTCCTGCCCGACTCCCTCTTCTTTGTCCCTCCTTGAATGCCCCAGACCTCCATCAGGGCCAAGCCCTTTCTTTTCAGTTCAGAAGAGTGCAGAGTCACAGCTCCTATTTGCAACACCCTCAACCAGGAACACCCTTCTTCACCTTGCTTGCCTAGAGAACTCCTAGTCATCCTTCAAAACCCAAGTCAAATGTTCCTTTCTCTGCAAAAACACTTCCCTCATCTGAATTAGTCTGGTACCACATCTGCTTTCTCACAATGCTTTGTTCCTCCTCCATTACAGCACACTGTCTCCCTGGATTAGGACTGTTTCAGTCAGGTCTATTGGAGAGGCAGTTGTTGAGTGTAGGAGTTGAGATCAACTTCTCTCAGCGCCTGCAGCATCGCCCAGCACAGGGCTGGGCATTGAGCCAGTCCTCCATCAGGGTGTACTGAATGAAAGGATGTCAAAAGCAGGGCTAGCTACTGTGGACAGACTGTGCCCCTGGGCCACCTCAGCCCCCACTGGGCCCCTCAGCCCCCACTCACCACTCCGTTCACCGACAGCAGCTGGTCCCCACGCTTGAGGCCTCCGTGGCGGTCGGCCACGCCCCCAGGGATGACGCGGGAGATGTAGATGGGGGAGTTCTGCTCCTTGCCGCCCATGATGTTGAAGCCCAGGCCCTCGTCTGTCCTGGGCAGCTCCACCACCCTGGGGTGGGCATGGCCCTCGCTGGCCGTGAAGGCAGCCACCGTGGCCTGGGAGAGAGATGGCGTCTGGGGGTGAGGCCCCTCCGTGGCAAGCATGCAGACCGGGGCGGGGGATCTGAGCAAGGTGGAGGCCAGATCACTGTCCCCAAGCACGGAGCACCTGCCACACGTGACCCCACAACCACCCTGTGAGGACCGTGTGCCCCCGGAGCTCACTCAGGGCGCTTCTGCTAGGTCAGAGAGGAAGTCCCGCTTTGGTGTGTCTTTGACACCCAACACCTGCCAGTCTCGCTGTCTAGCACGGGAAACAAGCAAGGCCTAGAGGAAGCCGAGAGCCTCCAGGAAGCAACAAGAAAGAGCATTTAACTATATACATTTTAACAAGGTTTCAAAGTTTAATGACATGTCCTTGTTCTCAGCGCATAGATTTCCTCCGTCACCTCTACTCAGGCTGCACAGGTTTCCATTCGCAGTCGTAACGATGCCTTTATAGGGCACTTGTTTAAGTGAAACACGGGGGAGTATTGCAAGGAGATGGTAACTGACAGTAAGGGTGGTTCGTAGATTTGGCAAGAATCAGGAGGAGGAAGCCCGAGCGGCTGACACGAGCAAGACCTGCGCGGGCCCCGGCAGTTCACTGGTGGCGGGCGGGGGGCGCCTACCTTGGCGGTGGCGTGGGCCCGGGTCTCGGCGCTGCCGGTGATGTCGAGCGTGTCGTAGAGCTGCTCGTACACCTGGGAGAGGACGCGGCAGCTGCGGGGTCGCCGGGTCCCCTCTCCCTCTCCCTGGGACGTCCAGGCCCCCCGACTCCCTCTCCCCTCCCGCTCCAGGGCCGCCCCGCCCCCGCGACCGGAGCCCGCGGCCACCACCGCAGGCAGGCGCAGTCCCCGGGCGCCGCGCGGCCCTCACCTCTCGGATGGCGGAGCAGAAGCGGCTCTGCAGCACCCGCTGGAGGGCCTGCAGCTTCTGCGGGGGCAGCTCCCCGCTGCGCTGGAGCCGCTCGAGGAGCTCCACGGCCCGGGACACGTCTGCGGGGCGGGCGCGCAGCGCGGCGGCGAGCGCGGAGCCAGGGCGAGCGCGGCCCGACGCCGAGGAGGACAGAAGAGACCCGCTGGGACGCCGCGCGGGGGGCCGCCCGCCCCCCACCCGGCAGGGCCGCCCCCCGCCCACCCCGCCGGGGCCCCCGGGCGCGCTTACCCCGCTCCAGCCCCAGCGGCTCCACCAGCGCAGCCATGGCCCTGCCGCCGC
>JAKSZT010054134.1:2039109-2085566 GCA_026826555.1 Tolypeutes matacus
GCGGCCCGCACGCAGCTTCGTCTGCAGGGAGAGGCCCCAGCACCTGCGGCGGCGGCGAGCCCTGCGAGTGCGGAGGTGGGGAGCCGGGAGCCGGGAGGGCTCGGAGGGCAGAGCGAGCGGAGGCGGGCGCGGCCCCCTTGCGGGGAGAAGGCGGCCAGCGCAGCCCTAGAGTGGCGAGGCCTGGGCAGCGGGGCCCGTGGGCCAGGATCGCGGGGGGAAGGTGGCGTGCACGGCGAGGAGGCTGGACTTCAGGCGAACTCCCATTGGTAAAATGTGATATTCACATTTGTAATTTAAGGTCACGGCTTCCGGTGCACATCAACAATGCGGAGAGAAGAGGGGCCGTGCTCCAAAGTCATCGTCATCCGTGAGGATGAAGCATATTTACACTGGCGAATTTGAAATCATTGATGATCACAGAGCTGGGGAAACTTAACTGGCAGGTGAAACAAGTGCAGAGTGATATCCCAAATTTGATGTGCAACTCAAAAGATCTTTTTTTAAAAAAGGCAGAATCATCTGCTCCCACCCCGTCAGTTTGGTTTTATTGTAGTGACGACCTCAGCTGGCATCGTGTAAAACATACATGCAAATAAAATGTCTCCTTGGACAGAAAAAAAACAAAACAAAACAAAACAAAAAAAAAACAGGGGCCACTGGGTGGAGAATGGATTGGATGCGAGCAGGAGTGGAAGCAGGGGGAGCAGTCGGCGGGCTCTTGCAGTCTCCTTGGTGAGGAACGCGTGTGCCGTTGCACCCGGGTAGAGGCGCAGAGGACTGATTTGGAAGCTATCTGGAGAAGTCTTGGTGACTATATATGGAAATCGGGAGGTGGGGGAGAAGGGGGTTTGAAGGTGCTTGGTGGTGTCGTGGTTTGCTAAGGTGTGCTCTGCTGGAGGAGGGCAGTGGGTGTTGTGAGTATGAGGAGCCTGTGCTCAGATACCTGTGAAGATGTCTGGGTCTAGACCCAAGAGGCATCTGGCTGGGAGGCAGTTTTGAGAATTTGGGCATAAGTGTTAAATAAAAGCCGTTGGAGTGGATGAGAATGCCCAAGGCCTGAAAACATAAAATAAAGATGTCTTAGAACTGAACCTCCCAGACTCCCAACATTTAAACATCAGAAAGAGGATAAAGAATGATCAGAAAGGTGAAAAACCACGTTGGAGAAATCACGAGAAGGAGCATTTCAAAAAAGGTCTGGTCAGTGGTGTCAAATGCCAAAGGTCACTAGGAAATGTCCACTGGAAGTAAAGACAGAGTCTAGGTACTTCAGGAAGAACACTTTGGGGAGATTACTGGGAGAGAAGGCCAGAAGGAAAACAAAAACGCGAACAGGAAATGTAGACAAAGACTTTCCAGCAGTCTGGCTCTTGCCCCACCAGCTTCTGGTTTAGCTGGTGGGGAAATGGGAGTCCAGGCTTTGTCTTGTTTTGTTTCCCCAAAGAGGGGGGACTAGAGCGGGTTTGGTTATCCCACTCTCCTTCACAGTATTTCTTTTTCTTTTCATTATTGTAACAAAATATATTTACAAGACCAAAAAAATCAAATACAGAGCAGCTCATAATGAAAAGCACCGGTCCCTGCCCGTCCTAACTATCCACTTCAAGAGGCCTCAGCTTTTAGATGTTTAATCTGATCGTTGCTTCTGTGTCTAAACCACTGTAAGGTGTATAATGCAGTGATATCACAGTCACAGTGTTATGCCAGCACCACCTCCATTACCAAAATTTTATCATCACCCCAAACAGAAACTGTACAACTCCCCACTTGTCCACCAACTAGCCCCTGGTAACCTGTACTCTCTCTGAATTTACTGCCAGGTAATTCATGTAACTGAAAGCACACAAATACTTGTCCTTTTGTTACCTATTTTACTCCACATAAACCAAGTTCCACCCATATTGTAGCAGGTACCCGCACCTCATTCCTTTTTATGCCTGAATCCCATTGTATCCATCGTCTGGCTATCCCACGTGCTTAGCCCTTCACCTGTTGGTGGCCACTTGGGTTCCTGCACCTTTTGGCTATTGTGAATAATGTAATGAACATTGGCGTTCAAATATGGCTGTCTTCAATCCTTTGGGCATATACCTGGGAGTGCAATTGCTGGGTCATAGGGACCCACCGAGGTGTTTTCCACAGCACATGCACCATTTTACATTCCCACGAGCAATGCATCCTCTTCCTCACCTTCTTTTCAGCTTTCTTAATAACCATCCTAGTGGATGACATGGTATCTCATTTTGACTTGCATTTCCCTAATGTCTCATGATGTTGAGTGTCATTTCATGTGTGTACTGGTCACCTGTATGTCTTCGGAGAAATGTCTACTTATAAGTCCTTTGCCTTTTTAAAATTGGGTTAGTCTTTTTGTTGGTGAGCTGTAGTTCATGTATTCTGATATTGGATATTAAACCCTCATCGGATACATTTCCAAATATTTTCTCCCATTTTGTAGGTTGACTTCTCACTTTTTTTTTTTAAGATTTTATTTATTTATTCATTTATCCCCCCCTTGCTGCTTGTGCTCGCTGGGTCAGCCAACCACGCCGTGCGGGCGGGCTTGCCTTCACCAGGAGGCCCTGGGAACCGAACCTGGGGCTTCCCATATGGTAAACGGGAGCCCTACTGATTGAGCCACAGCCGCTTCCCAGATTGATCATTATTTAAAAGTCTCTAGTAACTCCATCTGAAGCATCTCTGGGTCTTTTTCTATAGCCTATATTTCCTCATTTCAATTCATCCTCTAATATATCTGGTAATTTTTTTAGTAAATGTGAGCACTGTATAAAACTCTTATTCTCTCAATTTCTTCCAGGCAAGGCCAGCTTTTCTATTTATCTCTGCAGCCTCTTCTTGCAGGGTTTTCTCAGATGTTTGATCCTTGGTTATATGCTTAAACACTGAGGCAGCTACAGAAGGAAAAACAAAACAAAACTGTGTATGTCAGATTTATCAGGGTTATCAGGCAGGGAGTTTACCTTTTAGGCTGAGGAACTTCTAAACGACCAATGTTAAGTCTTACCTTTCATTTGCTTGGCAGTAAATGCCTACTTCCTAGGCATCCTGAGTGCTGGAACAGAAGTTGATTTTCCTATATACAGACTATTATTTTCATTTTCCTACCTTTATTTTATCTGGAGTTGCAGTCTTGAGCCTCTCAAGGGTTTTAACAGGCTGACAGGTAACCCCTCCACACTTATCAGCAGACTTAATTCTTTCAATCATTTGTCCAGAAATTTGTTGAAATCTCAATTGATGATGGCCTCTTTTCACTGTTCCTACTTGTTAATCCTTATTTTAATAAGACTTAAGTATAAATCCAAGTGCAATCTGTTATGAACCATATGCACCTTTTTTCCCTGGTCCAGCCATTTTGTGCTTTTTTTTTTTTTTTACCGGGAGGTCCCAGGGATCCCTCCATATGGGAGACGGGTCCCTCCATATGGGAGACGGACGCCCAACCAGTTGAGCCACATCCGACCCCCCATTTTGTGCTTTCATATTTCATTTCCTCATCCTTTTTTTCCCTCCTCCCCAAATCAAGATAACAGCTTCCTTCTCAAAGTTCAAGTCCCCCGAGTCATGTAGTCCTCTTCCAGTAACCCCACTCCATCCCCATCCCCCACGAAGGTAAGGTATAAAGAGCCCCACAAGGAACTTGCAGAAAAGATAAAACCAGAGCAAGTAAAGCAAAGGGATTGAGGGATCCTTGTGGAGGACTTCCTCAACCTGTTTTTTTTTTTTTTTTTTTAAGGAACTACGGGGGATTGAACAGGGGACCTTGTATATGAGAGGCAGGTGCTCAACCACTGAGCCACACCTGTTCCTCTCTCATCCTGTCTTAAAGAGGGTAGCCTCAGGCTTAGGTCATAAAGTTCAAGTTCTCAGCATGCCCTGAAAAAGATACACCAAAGTAGGGCTGTCAAAAGTTCAGGTGACAAACTTCTAGGGGAAAATATTAATAGTCAAGAAAAAAACAAGATGGCCACTATCAACAGGAAATTAAGTTTATTTTTTAAATCCAAGGGGCCAGAACAAATCATGAGATTCCTACTCTTGGCTGGCAAACTTAAGTGGCCAACAGGAGTGGGGGGAAGAGGATGACAGCAGGGGGGTGGGTAGGAACACGTCCAAACAAAATGGGTGGAGAGGACCTCTTCACTCTGGTGCAGCCTCCATCAAATACCCATTCTCTGGAGCCAGATACCCGTCACCTGCCTCAGACTCCATGTACATGTCTCGGCCGTCACTGACCAGACCCTCCAGCCCGTTGTCCTGGCCCCCACCACCTCCACCTCGGGCCTCATCCCTGCCCCGTTCACTTCCCCGCTCCCCTCGCTTGTGCTCCCGATCCCGGTCACGGTCACGGTCCCGACGCCGCTCCCGCTCGCTCCGGTGGCTCCGACGTCGTTCCCGGTCACGATCCCGGCCTTTTTCCTCTGGACCATCAGGGCCATCAGGACCGAGCTCCCCAGGAGGCCCATCATCAGGAGGTGCATCACCAGCCTCAGAGGGCTCCGCCATGTCGCCACCACCTCCACCACCTCCACCACCACGCAGCTCCTCCTTGCGCTCCCGCTCCCGCCGAGCCCGCTCACGGCTCCGGCTGCTTCGCCGCTTACGTTCCCGGTCCTTGTCCTTGCTACGCTCCCTGGAACGCCGCCGCTCCTCCTTGTCACGACTCCGTGATCGCCGCCGCCGGTCCCGAGAGCGGGAGCGTCGCCGTTCCCGCTCCTTGTCTCGCTCCCGGCTTCGCTCCCTGCGCTCCCGCTCACGGTCCCGGTCCCGGTCCCTGTGGGGAAGCGGGGAGGGGCCGGGCCTGGATGAGGTGGGCACAGGTTTGTGACAGGGATCCCCCAGATGTCCACCCCCCATCCCAGGACACCGGATGCCCAATTCTTACCTTTCATCATAGCGGGAGGTGTCATCACGGCCTGAATGCCGGATGTTCACGTCAGCCCCTCCTCTTCTGGTGCCGCCCAGGCCGCCTCCTGATGGGGGGGGGAGGGTAGATAGAGGGTCAACCTGGGCAGCAAACTGATGTGTGAAAACGAGCGCTATCAAGGAGCAAAGGGAAGGACCACCACCACCCTTGCTGGGTGTCTATGAGGGCCAATCCTGAGAGGATCATTTTGCATGCATGCTCTAATATATATTTTTATTTTTTTAAAGATTTATTTAAATCTGTCTGCTCTCTGTGTGTTCTTCTGTGTTTGCTTTTTTTTTTTTTAAAGATTTTATTTATTTATTCATTTATCCCCCCCTTGCTGCTTGTGCTCGCTGGGTCAGCTAACCACGCTGTGCGGGCGGGCTTGCCTTCACCAGGAGGCCCCGGGAACCGAACCCGGGGCCTCCCATATGGTAAACGGGAGCCCTACTGATTGAGCCACAGCCGCTTCCCATTCTGTGTTTACTTGTCTTCTCTTTAGGCAGCACCGTAAACCAATCCCGGGACCTTCCAGAGTAGGAGAGAGGTGCTCAATCTCTTGCATCACCTCAGCTCCCTGATCTGCCACGTCTCATTGTCTCTCTTCTGTCTTTTTGTTGTATCATCTTGCTGCGCCAGCTCCCTGCGCGGGCCAGTACTCCGTGTGGGCCAGCTCGCCGCGCAGGACAGCTTGCTTTTCACCAGGAGGTCCTGGGAATCGAACCCTGGACCTCCCATATGGTAGACGGGAGCCCAATCACTTGAGCCACATCCGCTTCCTATTTTTTTTTTTTTTTTTTTTTACCAGGAGGTCTCAGGGACTGAACCCGGGTCCCTCCTTATGGTAGACGGATGCCCAACCACTTAAGCCACATCCGCTTCCCAATATTTTTTAAACTGTTATATTTTCACAGCTCCTGGGAACCTCTAATCTACTTTCTGTCTCTAGGAGTTCATGTGCACTTTTTCTTAACATGACAACCACATTTCAGAGTAAATGACTTCTTCAAGGTGCTAAGTGGGACAAGACTACTGTACTTACAATCCAAGTTTGGCCCCAAAGCTCATATTCTGAACCATACAATACTCCTGCCCACTATGTACTGCCTTTTTTTTTTTCCCTTTCTTTTTTTTTTTGAGGTACCAGGGCCCAGGACTGAACCCCGGACCTCATATGCAGGAAGCTGGTGCTCAACCACTGAGCCACATGGGCTTCACTGAGTTGGTTTTTTCAAGTGTTTTCCTTGTTTTTTTTTTCAGGAGGCACCAGGAACCAAACCCAGGACCTCCCATGTGGGAGGTGGGAGCTCAACTGCCTTGAGCCACATCTGCTCCCTCACTGCCTTTTCAAACGCAAAAAAGGAAGAAGTATGACTCAGTGTTGTCAGGTGCCTCCTGGTGACACCATTCTACCACAGCCCCCTTCTGCTGCAGCCTCCCCTCCAGTCACTCCCATCCTCCCACCAACCTGGAATCACCATGATCTTTCTGAACGAAAACACCTGTCATCTGCTCAAAAGCTTTCAATGGTTTCCCGCCACCCTCAAGTCCAAACTCCAGGCCAACTGGAGTCCCTGTCTATCTTTCAAAACATGGTCCCCTGGCTCTTTCCTCTTCTGGACAACTTTTCATCTCCTTGTCCTCACCACCTTCCTCCTCCAGCTTTTGTGCACATCCACAGGCCTGACTGCCCCGACCTTCCCTATCTAGTTAACTCCTACATGCCCTGTCCGAGTGAACACCCATTCCATTTCCTCAGCAAGCCCGCCCTGACCTATCAGGCAGAGTTAAACCCCCCTCTACATATCACAGCATCAGACACATTTCCTTCTCAGAACCTACTGGAATTACAGATTTCCAATTTGGTGGTGTGTCGACCTGCCTCTCCCATCAGATTGTAATGCACCGGGACAGAAGGGACTATGTCTGGTTTTACTCACTGTCAAGGACAGCACCTCACATATAAAGGTACGTGTGGATTTGTCCCATGAATAAACAACCCCAAGATGAGAGACAAACTCGCATCTTTCAAATGGAGAAGCATACCCAGATAAAAGTCACCCACCCATGGTGACTCAGCTATGAAGATGCAGAGCTGGGATGTAACTCCAGCCCGACCCAGAACCTGCCTTCTCGAGCTCTCTTCTTTATCAAACTGCCAGTAGAAAGCTGCAGTGAGGCAGGTGTGAGTTGTGTACAAGGAACAACTCTTAACAATGAAAGTGAAAATGCAAAAGGCTTTTGGACACCAGTCAGACATTCTAGAATTCTAGAAGACATTCAAATAGGAAGTGGGCAACTGACTAGGCCTCAGGAATGTCACAGGGACAAGGCATATTGTTGTCAACTCTCAAGTCAAGACCCAGCAACAGGATGTGTCATCAATCTGGTGGGTTGTGCAAGCAACATATTAAAAAATAAAATAGAACAATATAAAATAAAATACTAGTATGCGTTACATGTAGAAAAGATAATTACTAACAGGTCCAGAGTTTGTTTGGGGTGGTAAGTTTCAGTAAGGATAGTGTTTTATGAATTGTATTAGGAATGTAATTACTATTGCTGACTTACACACTTGAAAGTGGCTGAAAAGGAGATGTTAAGCTGTATCTATGTTATAATAAAAAATTTTAAAAAGAATCACTATTTCCGTTCCATGAAACTTACGTTTTGGTTAAAAGAAAAGTTTTTTAACACATATACTGGGTCAAGTGTACTGCTGGGTATCACCATCAAGAAGTCTGAAAGCCAATCGAACTAGAGGATTCTGGGATTCCAGGATTCTACCACCACAACAGAAAATGATGATTAAGGACCTACTCCACCCCAGAGAAACCAGAGAGGGAGACAAAAACATGTCTATTAAATCCAGAGACTCAGCAGAAGGGTGTGTGGTCTAGCAAGCACAAGCCAGTCAAGAGTGAGAATGGAGGGATGGGAGGTGGGACTAAGTGCAGCGGGTACAGACTCCACCTGGGGTGTGTACAGCAACTACATCTCTGAAAAATGACACTCACCCTCGCAGGCCCGGGTCCTCAGTAGGTATGTCTAAGGGGACAAGAGGACTTCAGACCCAGGTCCAGGTCCATGCTGAGCCAATTAGACCCCACTCCAGTGAGACGCCCTGTCCAGGGCTGGGTATGAAGCCAGAGGGGGGCTGCCTCGGCTCCTCAGAGCTTGAAGGTCCTGCTACCAGGTCCTTCCGAGGTCCACCAGCACCACATGCCTTTGGGCTCCAAAAGACACCCATGATTCTCTATCAACAAGTCCCTTTCATGCTTTAGGAAGCTCAAATGTATTTCTGTACTTGCCACCAAGCTGGATTTGATTGCAGTGAATGACAAAAACACAGAGAGCAAAGGGGAATGAATGTAGGAGGCTCTGAGGGCCCATGTTTTGCTCTCAACTAGAAGGTAGACAGCAGGTGATCAACCAAGTATTTGCTGAATCGATGAAAGAATGAACAAACAAATAGGAGGCAAGTGTAAGAGCACAATGCTGACAAGCCCCACCATACATCACGCTCCAAGCTGGGCACTGCAAACAGCTCAGCAAACCAAGGTTATCCCCACTTTCCAAAATGGAAGGGCAATCAGCCAAGCGGTAAGCACTCGAGGCCACCTTTGATCCCAGACTGGACTCCACAAGCTGGGCATTTTGCTACTACTCAGTAACCCAGAAAGAGAAGACAGGGACCAGGAAAATGATGGTGACAGGAGGAGCTGGAGGGAGAAGAAAATGAACACTGCCACAGAATGAGACAGCAAGAGGAAGGACAGACAGAAGCAGAGGGTACAGAAGAGGTGAGAATGACGCCACCAAACACAGGCCCCCCAGCCCAAGCCCTGGTCCCAGGTGATCCACTCACCTAGCCTCCGGGGCCTCCAGCCCTTCACGGTTCGGCCCCTCTCCACATCCACAAGGACCCTCCTGCCATCAATCTTCTTGCCGTCTGCGTGCTTGTAAGCGGCTGCAACAGATGTGGGGGGGCGGGGGGAGGGTGGGGGAGTCCCCAGAGGGTCCTCTAGTCAGGACAGGGTCTCTTTCTGCAGTGTCCCCACCCTGAACATCCCCATCTACGCACACTCACACTCGCCCACCAGACAGCCAGGCAACCAACAGCCAGACCAACCCTCTCCCAGTGCGGTGAGGGGCCTGCTCCATTCCAGCGTCTGTCCTCTTCACCCCCCAATCACTGTGGGGGGTGGTAAGACACCCACCCCCAACCCCCACCCCCAGGGTTCCCAGGCTCTTCCTCCTCCCACAACAGAGCAGCCCCCTCCCGCCAGGGGCGGCCAAAGTTGCTGCAAAGAAACTGGAGGTTAACTTAATGCTGGACTCTGCTGTGAGGAGGGGGCTCCTCCACAACCCCAGGCATGCATCCTAAAACAACATGCTGGGGCAGGAGCCCAGCTGGGCCGCTCCACACCCCAGTTAACACCGGTTTCCTTTTTCTGTGTTTTTTTTTTTTTTTTTTTCTTGGAGGTGGGGGGGAGGTGAGTGTTGGGGGTAATCAGAACAGACATCAGAACAGAAAATGAACCAGAGCGGGGTGGGAGACATCTTTAGGGCAATGGCAGGGAGCAGAAAGGGTTATAGTGCTCCCAAGGGGCCTGGAGGGGCCCCTGCAGCAGGTGAGGGAGGGGAGAAGTTGGGGAGAGGCCTGGGAGACGTGCGGTGCCACTACAACTTCCTGCCTTACCTGAGACGACTGACCCTGCCACCCGGCCCCAGCACCCAGCCTATCTCTCCCTCCAGCCCCCAGCTCAACATGGGCTAAGAGTGGAACCCCAGCCTGAGCATCTCAGGGGAGGTGAGGGGTAGAGGAAGAGATGAGGGGAGAGGCACGGTCCTGCTCTTGGCCAGGGCAAAGAACAGGGCAGGCTGCCCCATTCCCTGGCCTGTTGTCCTGGGGGGCTATTGGGAAGGCCCAAAGTCCTTCCCACAGTCTGTTCCCCACCCCCTGGCCTCGGGGCTTGTCCTCAATCAACCACAATACCCTGCCCCGCCCCAGCCCGCTCCCTCCCAATAACAACCAGAGGAAGAGAAAAAGGTGCCATTTACCGATGCCGGCCTTGCGGGTGTCCAAACCGAGCGGGATGGGGGGGGCTCGGCAACTCCTGGGGGCCTGGCGAGGAGGCGGGCTTCCCGGGGGGGGGGACACGGGACCGCTTACCTGGAGCCCCCAAGCTTACCTGAGCACGCGCACAGACCCCACACCCACCACCATGGGGTCAGCTAAAGCTACAGGGAGGGGAGATGGGGGATTCTAGGGAGCCACGGAGAGGGAGAGGAACCACATCTCCTGCACCACCTGGAGACAGGCTGAGGAAGTGGTGGACCCCAAAGAAACTTCATGGAGGCCTTGAAAGCAGGGAAGCCAGGACTAACATCCAATCAGGGAGCTGAAAAACCCTGGGACCATCTTGTTTGAATTTAAAAAGAAGGCTGGGGAGGCCTGGAAAAACCCATCAGCCCTCACCTAGTCCCAATAAAGTCGGAGCTACAGCAGGTACACGCCCCACCCCTCAGTCCATGGAAAGAACTCTTCCACCCTGAGCATCACGCCCCCCGCCTCCCAGCTGCTTCAGCACAAAGGCTGGCACACATGGGGACAGACTGGGGTCCAGGAGATGGAGTGCCGCCTGTGCTCTGAGGAGGGGCCACCTGGCCCCTGAACCCAGAGGCGGGAAGTAAGGGAAGGAATTTCAGGACTGGGAACAGACAAGCAAAGGAGCCCTGCTCTGGTTCAGCATCCCAAACCCCAGAAGAGGCCCAGCCCCGGAGGAACAGCAGAGAAAATGTGAGGTACAAGTGTGTGTCTAGGCTTCTCTCTCTCTCTCTCTTTCCCTCTCCTAAGTTCTAGACAGTGCAAGGATCTTTAGGAAAGTCCACAATACTCCAGCCGTTGGCAGTCTGCCTCTTGAGCCCTCCCACCCCCCCAATACCCAATCTCATGCATTTGGGGGAGCTCCTGACCACCTGTGGAGAGAGGCCAGTTCCCTTGGGAGGCCTCAAAACTGACAAGGAACACAGGAAGGGGCAGAAAACCCTGAATCTAGAAACCAAAAAGATTCTCCAGGGCCACCACAGTGACAGTCCACAGAAGGCCTGGGAGGAGGGGGGCAGGAACTGAAAGGTTCAAGGGCTCCATGTGGAGCCCTGGCCCTTGTGCACCCCATCTTCAGTATTCCCGTCACCTTGCCGCTGACATCCTGAAGCCGGGTGGCTAAGGGGTTGGGCGGAGCCCCAGGAGAGGCCAGAAGCCTTTCCCTGAGGGGTTCATCCTTCCCTCCTGGGGTCAGCAAGAGTATCAGTTAGCTTTTGGGGGTGGGAGGGGCATAGGGCACCCCAACAAGGAGAGGGTTCTGGGTGTGGGGAGGTTGAGGGGGAAACAGGGGTGGGAAGAAGGGTGCCTCGCTGCTCCTGAGCTGCCTGGCTAAGCTGGGCTGGTGTGCGGTGCTGAGTGATCTTACCCATGATACAAACCCTTATACCAACCATACACTGAGGTGTTGTAAGGGGAGCGTAAGCATCAGCTGCAAGCCAGCTGCGTGGTGGCTGCAGTGACAATAAGAACAGTCAATTAATACGGCGGCCCCTGGACACGCCGCAGCCCTGCCCGCCCCCACCCACCCATCCCTGCCCATGTGGACGCCGTCGCAGCCTCAAAGGGGGCTCTGGAGACATGGGGGCAGGCACTGAACACGCCCACCATCCCACTGCCCACTGAGGAACAGGGTGGGGGGCCAGGGGTGGGGAGGCGGAGGGTCGGGTGGCCCAGCCCAGCTCTGCTGGGGGAAGAGAGGGCAGGTTCAAAGGCCAGTCCTCATTCCAGGTTGGCCGCCCCCAACTCCAGTGGGCGGGGAGAAATGGGGAGAGGCTCCCCAAAAATCCGACCCCTCCCCCCACCTCCAGCTAGCCCCAGCCCCCATCCAGTTCCCCCCTTGCCCCTGAGGTTCAACGTGTGACACTTACCTCCCTGGGGTCACACACACACACACACGTTGTAGGGGATTTTGATTTTTGGTTTTTAAAAACACATATATAAAAAAAAAAAGATATATCAGAAACAGAGGGAGGAGAAGAGACATTGCTAATGTCAGGTTTGGCAGGGTGGGGGACAGGAACAGACGATGGGGAAGGGGCTGGGGTGGCAGAGAAGTGAGAGAGGGTCAGAGGGCAGGGCTCAGGTGGGCAGTACTCACAGTGCATGTCTCGCTCGTGCTCATACTCAATGAAGGCGTAGCCTCGGGGCTTCCCTGACCGCTTACTGTAGACCATGTGAATCTGGGGAGCAGCAGGTGGGTGTGTAGAAGTTAGCTCTATGAGGCAGGGATACCCCCACCCCATCAGTAACACAGCCACAGGGGGCAGGCCCTGGGCTGGGCCATGCCGGTGACAGAGATGCCTCCAATCCTCTCCTTGTCCTTCCAATACCCAGAATGATTTATGTCCTAAAACTGGTAGGTAGCAAAGGGCATGGTGGAAATCAGAGAAGCAGTGAACCCTGTTTCAGGGGGTCAGAGAAATGCCTCCTTGAGGAAGTGACACACTAAAACCTGAAGAACAAGCAGGGATACACTAGGAACTGCTGAGGGTGAGAGAAAGTACGTGCTTGCCAAGTGCAGCAGCAATTCAAAGGTTTAAGGACTCCAGGGAAGCAGGGGGCTGGAGGCTGGGGGAGGCAGTTCAGTGTGGTTGGAAGTATCTGGGTGACGGGGGAGCATCAGGGGATGAAGCCACAGAGGTGGGCAGGGCCCAGATCATCAAAAGCCCCAATGCAAGGCAGTGGAGCGTGGCCTCCGGGGAGGCGCAGTGGGTTCTGAACAAAGTAGGGGCAACGTAGGTAGTGTGTGCTGAGCCAGGACACAGGGAGCAGTGGAACACAGACCGTCGAATGCCATAGGAGAGGGGACAGGGAAAGCAGGAACGGCACATCCAGACAGCCTCCAGGGAGGCTTGTGAGCGCGTGGGGTCTTCCACGGACACATCCTGCCATGTAGGTGACACCAAGGGGAATGCCAAAGGTGGGCAGAGGGGACAGTCAAGCCCTGAATGTGCAGGTGCAAATAGGGAAGAGATGGGGTCACCTCTGGGTGTCAGAAAGACTCTCGGGGACTATGTGGGGGTGGACTAGAGGCTCGAACAGTGATCTAGGCAGGTCCTCTGGGACACAGGGAGTCAGGATAAAGTAGGCCAGGCTGTTGGGGAGTGAGGGCATTCGAGCTGGTCCCCAAAGGACAGCCAGCTCTCCATCCACATGGCTACCAGCTCAGAGGTGACAAGCATGTCTCAGATGGCATTGGCCTGAGGGCACATGGCCTTAGGGCTCCGACCGTGGGACCGAGCAGCCTCCAAAACCCCACTGAGGTTCCAAACTGACCTGAAGATCAGGGAACCCCTGGGAACAGCCTTGGGATCAAGGATCCAGCATGGGCCCACAAACAAACGTCTGGCACCAGGCACAATAATGGTTCAGGTGCACAATGACCTCAAATCCTCACTGCTACCCAATAAGGAAGAACGTCTTTTCAATTTAGAAATAAAGAAATAAGGAACAGTGCACTTCAGCGACTTTTAAGTTAAATGAGAAAATGCCAGTTAAACATAGAACCTTGCTGTAAATCAGGAATCATTATACCTAGTTCTGTGTAAGACCAGGGAAAAAACATTCTGGTTTAGGGGCCATACGGTCTCTGTAGAAACCACTCAACTCTGCCTCAAAGTACCAAAGCAGCCAGACTCCACAGAAAAAAATGTGTTTGGCTGTGTACCGATAAAACTTTATTTGTAAATTATATGTCTAGAGCTGGCCAACCCCTGCTCTAAGTGACCAGCAAGCATCATGACTTGTACTTCTGCTCCACAAGGCCAGCCCAGTGGCTGTGCACTCAGATTTAGCCCCAGGCCATTGAACAGCAAAGCCCAGAAATGTGGGAGATGTGGGACGTGACCTCTAGGCTGGAGCCCAGGTTTTTCCCCTCCCTCTCAAGCTACACCCTCCCCACTACCAAGCACACCCATCCAAGTAGCCGCGGCCCCAGTCCACTCACTCTTTTGATGGGTCCATACACCTCAAACTCTCTCCGGAGCTTGGATTCTGTTGTGTCGTAGTTCTGCAAGGAGACAGATATGAGTGGGAGCTGTCCCAAAGATTCCCTGGGATCTAGTTGGTTGTCCTTTGTCCCAGAACCCAGGCTCTCACCAGCCCAAGATTCCAGCTTCCCTTGGGGTCCCAGGGTTTGGGTGCAGGGTGGGGGAGTACTTACCACTCTTGCCACAAAGAGAGTCTTGAAGGCATCACCCTGAGCGTTGGGGTCATTGTGAGGGTCCCCTGTGCAGGAAGAAGAGGATCTGTGAGTCGACGTGTCAACAGTCTTGTGGAGCAGGACACCCACAGACAAATGGGCAGAGGCCAGGAAGGTAAAGATGGAACTGGGGCAGGAGACCACCAAACCAAAAGCTGCAGCCCCCTGACCAGAGGACAACAGTTGGTGGCCTAGTGACACTGAGGGCATGCCCCTCGCTGAGCCCCAGCTTCCCTGAGGCAGAGCTGCCTTTATCAGAGTGGCAGATTGAGGAGCTTGAGTGAAGGCACAGATGCTGGTGGGGATGAGTTTAAGTTGGCAGCGGGTGGGGGATGGGCCACTTCAGACCTCCAGCACCTCAGGACCCAGACCCCCCCAGGAGAGGTCATCCAGTGAGGAAAGAGGAACGCAGCCACACAGCACAGGCCTGGATGGCTCCAGGGGCTGGACTCCTTCCCTCACACCCAGGGCCGCCCTGCCACCCACTGGACACAGCCTGCAACGACAAGTCCAAGAGTAGGCTGCAGCCCAGGAGCAGGGTGGGGGAGTGCCCACCTGTCCAAGCTCTTTTGTCCTTGCTGTCTTGTGAAGCAAGTGCCTAAGGGGCCGTCCGGCACCAGATCAGATTCTAACTCCCAGGACTACCACAGACAAGGAACTGTCCTATCTGGCCACTGAGAGATAACAATTTCCAGAACCAAATGCCAGCAATCTATTGAAAAACCATCTCCATGGGGGATTCTAATGGGTCAGGCCAGGGAATAAGTCCCTTCCACCATGACTGGTGGCTCCGACACTCAGGACAATGGCTCCTTCTTCCTGCCAGGGCCTTGAGCACTGTCCACCATGCAGGGGGGACAAATCTCTGGTGGTGTTTCTTCCACATCAACATCTTACCCCTCAGAAGAGTCCATCATACTCTGTGAGGAAGAATCTAAGAAGGGGAATGAGAGTACCAACTTACTGAACACACACTATGGCCAGGACACTATGCTGAATGCTGACAATTATTTATCACCATTTTGCAAATGAAATAAACCAGGGAGCGGAGGTGGCTCAAGCCATTAGGCGCCTCCCTCCCACATGGGAGGTCCCAGGTTTGGTTCCCAGTGCCTGCTAAAAAAAAAAAAAAACAGACACAGAGAGCAGACAGCATGCACAAAACAACGGGTGGCAGGGAAATAAATAAAAATAAACCTTAAAAAAAAACAAAAAAAAAACCTAAGGCACGGGAAAGGGAAAGTCTCAAAGTAGTGAAGCAGCTAGGCCAGGCTTTCAATTCCAGCCTGGTCTCACAGTCCAAGCAGCCTAGACTATCAGACCCCATCCAGAAATCCCAGGGCTCTGGGTGTTGAGCAGAGTTTTAAGCATTGCCTGTGCCACAGAAACAAAGATGCAAGCCTGTTTCCTGTGAGTGGGTTTTGCTGCAAACTTAGATGACCTTAAGGGGAAGCAGATTTGGCTCAATCCATTGGACTCCTCCATATAGGAGGTCCAAGGTTTGATTCCCAGGGCCTCCTGGTGAAGGCAAGCTGGCCTGGCACAGCAAGATGACGCAACAAAAAGAGAGACAGAGGAGAAACAATGAGACGCAGCAGACTAGGGAGCACTCCAGAAGGTCCCAGGATCAGTTCCCGGTGCCGCCTAAAATAGAGAAGACAAGCAGACACAGAAAATCACACAGCAAATGGACAGAGAGCAGACAGCACAAAACAAAGTGTGGGGTGTGTGTAAATAAATCCCAAACAAAACAAAACAAAACAAAAACGACCTTAAGAAATCTCTTAGAAGTCAGAAGCCAAATCTAAAGTAACAACTATTTGGGGACCAATGCTAACCTTTAAAGACAGCTTTGCCTTTGTGCTCCCCAGTTTCTCATTCTTGGGCACACCTCAGCTACTCAGGCTGTAATTTTCTGTGCCCAGATCTCTCAGTCTACACTGGGTCTCTCATTCACTTCTTCATTAAATATTAAGCACCTAGTGTAGATGTTGGGGATAAAGCACTGATGAAAAATCCCTACCCTTGGGGGCTTCCACGATAATGTGGATGACCAAAATTAAACCAAGAAAGCAAATAGTATCGTTACATCAGATGACGAAAAAGAGTGGTGAAAAGACTTGATTTAAAGTGGGGAGGTCAGGAAAGGCCTTGCTGAGATGGTGATGGAGACCTGAAAAAGGGGAGCAAGCCCTGCAATTTGTGAGGAGCATTTTGCAGGCTGAGGGACAGGAAGCCACAACAAGCGCATGGCTGGTATGTGGAGGAACAGCAAGGTGGTCAGAGAGGCTGGAGAGGAGCATTCGAGGGGAGGGTAGGTGAGGTCAGAGGTCCAGAGGGCTAGATCACAGGGGAAGGGTGTCTCTGGGGACCACTAGAAGGACTGTGCCTGTTACTCTGAGACACGAACCACAGGAAGGTTCTGAGTATAAGCATGACAGGATTTTTTGATTTGGGGTCAAACAGGGTCTCTCTGGCTGCTGCAGCCAGGCAAGGGTGGGTGAGGGTGATAGTGGCCTGGACTTTCAAGGAGTGGTCAGATTCTGATTCACCTCTGTTCCTCAGTGTGGCAGTTTGAGATTTATGAATCCCAAAAGGAAAAAGATGTTTGTAAACTCATCTATTTTGGGTGTGATACCCATTAATTATATTGGATTCAACTGAGGAGCGCTTGAGTAAATTACCTGTTAAGATTAGGGTTGATTGACCACATCAGTAAGGCATGACTCAGGTTGAGTTCCTGCCCACTTGGTGGGCAGATATAAATGGACACTTACTCAAGAAGACACCCTGAAGAAGAGAGAACTTGGTCATTTCAGTCCTGCCATTGTGACAGAAAGGAGAAGACTCAAACAGCTAAAGCGAAGAGAGCAGCTGAGCTGCTGAGCAGGCCAAGAGACCAGGGACTATATCTTGTTCAACAAGTGGCAACTGACTTTGGTGAGAAAGCAGTCTTGAGTTGGACTCCTTAGGGCCTTATAACTAAGCTTTTACCCCAAATGAGCACCTTTTTCAAAGGCCAACAGATTGCTGACACTTGGCATCAACACACCTTTGGCTGACTATTACACTCAGTATCCTGGAGGTAAGGCCAGCAGATAGGTAACCCACCAACAGCTCCTGAGGCCCACCAAGCCCCTGGTCCTGCCGAGAGCCCAGTCCATCTCCAAAGCTTTCCAGCTTGGAGTGGCACTCACACCCCAGGCTTTACCCACACTATCTCAATCCTCACAACCCTGCCAGGAGCACCATCCCCATTTCACAGAGAATTAGAAATGACCTGCTCGGGTCACCAGGCCTCAACGTTGACCCTCTGCACTACTTTTAAGTATTCTAAGTTTGAGAAATGGGGAATTAGGCAGACAGAGCTTTCTTCACACCAGGCCTTCCCTGGACACTTGAGGCATCGGGGTAAAAGCAGGGCCTCCAGTGGGAGCACACATCACTTCACCAGGTCGACTCTCACCACTGTACATCTCACAGCATAGAATCATTGCACCCAGCTTGTTGCCTGACCCCTTGAGCTTCAGGGATCTGGTCTGTCATGTTCTCTGCAGCCTCAGCACAGAGCCCAGAACTGAGCACTGAGAAGATTCTTAAGCCGAATTAGATAAACAAATGAATGCCTTGCAGCATTGCCCAAATTTATTTGTCTAAAGTATCCTTGGGTCGTGGAATGTCTATGAATAATGAACATCAATTTGTATTTTTTTCTTTTTTGGAAAAACCAATTTGGAAAAGCTTTACACCAATTAGAACAGATACCTTTTGGAGTAAAGTGAATAATGACCCCACCAAAATTATCCACAGCCTAATTTCCAGAACCTGTGAATGCTCCCTTACATGGCCAAACAGGCTTTGGTGATATCATTCAATTAAGGATCTTGAAATGGGGAGATTATCCAATGGACTGCATCTTTACAGTTTCATTTAACATGTCATAATCCCATTTTTCAAGCAAGGAAAATAATTTCCAAGAAGAGAAGTGACTTGCCCAAGAACACATGGCTACCAAGCAGCAGAGCTGGGATCTAAACTCAATTCTACGTGCTGCCAACAATTCTACAAGCCAGGTCCTACATTAGGAGCGGGGGCCACGATGGTGAGCAAATCCCATCCAAACCTTGCGCTCAAGGAGCAACTGAGAGCTCACTCCAGGGCTATTTATCAACCAACCCTTGCAGACCAAAGTGACTGACCTGCAGCAGGACCCAGAGCTACAGAGGTGAACATGGGACCCGACCAAGCCCAGGAAATCAAGGCAGGCTTCCTTGAAAGACAGCTGAGCTGAGGTATGAAGGACAGTTAAGCATAAATTAGGGCAGTATTCGAGGCTGGGGGGAATCGCTTGTGCCAAGGCCCAATGACAGGAGAAAAAAACAGCAGCCAAGTAAAGCACAGAAAGGAGGCCAGCATGGCTAGAGCAGAGTGTGAGGGAAAGCATGATGCAAGGCAAGTCTAGAAAAGTGGGCAGTAAAGAAACTGGTCTTTTGCTGACAGCAAAAGAATTTGTTACAAGCAACAATCAGAAGAGACCCAAAGATCAAGATGGTGGAACTTCAGGGCTCCATCTCCCCCACAGAAGCTTTGAACAATCAGCAACAATTGGTAGAAACATCTTTCTCAAAGTTCCAGAAAACATTAAAAGACTGCAGTAACGAAGTGAGTGCAAATCAAGAAAAAGCCTACTTAAAAGTCATAGAACAACAAAACAAAGCAAAACAAGAGTGGTAGGATCTCCTGAAACCTTGGCTAGCCCTGCCCAGTGCAGATCCCTGGGCCGAGATCTGGGGAGAGCAGAGTAACCCTCACACACGTTCTGGGAGCATGTATATTTATCTCGCCCAATCTGTCTGGTGGTGGCCTGGGGGACTCACCATCCCAGAACTTGCTCTGCATGGAGAAGGCAGCTCACAGAGCTGCAGCTCCTATACAGAAAGCTGTGGGAGAACAGGCAAGTGGCTGCCTGGGGCAAGCAACTGCTGGCTGCAGGACATAACAATGCAGTGCTTGGGACTGTTGCCTAGGGAAGAGGGAACATTCCTATCCCTGCTAAAGGGGGAATACCTAGGCCCAAAAAGTGCATGTG
Organism: Tolypeutes matacus; assembly: GCA_026826555.1. NCBI lineage: Eukaryota > Metazoa > Chordata > Mammalia > Cingulata > Chlamyphoridae > Tolypeutes > Tolypeutes matacus. Next base: position 2,058,440 of record JAKSZT010054134.1, read on the forward strand.
CATGCCAAAAACACAAGGGCAGAAAGGACCAGGGAGGCCTCTATGCTTTAGCCTGGAGTTATTCTCTAAACTCATCTATGGATAAGCTCTAAAAGAAGAGCATAGAGCAATCTGCAAAGAAGAAGAAAGGTGTTTTCTTTGTTTCCTTCTTCTTTTTTTTCTTTTCTTCTGTAGCTCCTAGCATTCAAGGAAAGCTCTGTCAGAATACAACTGGATACAAGTTTAAATAACAGACGCCTCAGAGTCTAAATTACAGCATTAACACATTAAAATATCAAAATTTCAACTAAGGTCTACAAAACATACAAAGAAATAGAAGTGATGGTCCAGGCAATGGAGAAGAATAAAGCATGAGACACCATCAACAAGGAGGAAGATACTTGGGACATTCCAAAGATATTTTTAAATATCTTTTTAAATTTTAAATATTTTAAATATTTGTCCTAAATATATTCAAAGAGCTAGAAAACAAAACAACACAACAGATGAACACAGAGGTTATCAATAGAAAAGTGGAAATTATGAAAAGGAACTAAGCAAAACTGAAGACCACAGTAACAGAAATTAAAAATCCCCTGGAGAAACAGTGCACTATTAAATTGATTTGGGCATTTTTGTTCTGCGGAGACAGTTGTATTTTTCATTATAAAGCAAGAAATGGTACACTGATTTTTATCGACCTCCACAAACTTGGTCAGTGCAGGTCTGCTGTTGAGAGGTGAGCCCATTCCAAGGAGGCAGAGGAATTTGGATTTCTTAGCAAGGCTAAGATGGACCCCAAAGAACTCACCAAGGTCAGTGCCATCTTGAGGGAAGCCTGTCTGGGATAACGATCAGCCCTATTGCGTAGGACCTGCTTTCTTTAAATTCCAAAAGGCAATAAACTAAATATTCCATTATGCTTTTTGTTCATTCACCAGACATCAGTGAGTCTCTAAGTCCTTACCCTAGAGGAGATCATGGTCTTAGCCCTAGAAAGAGACCCATAAATCTTATGGTAACCATTATGGAGTAATAGGCTAAGTGCTAAAGTGGAGAAACATCTAAATTACTGAGGGAAAACAGAGGAGAGGATGACTAAACACTTGGGGAAGTTTGGGAAGGATTCATGGAACAGGTCGTGTTTGTGCTAGATCAATGAATCAAAACAAATAAAATGGCATTTAATCATGTTGTACATAAAGACATTTAATAAGAGTTGAGTAGTGTTACAACAATAACAGTATGGGAAGCGGCTGTGGCTCAATCAGTAGAGCTCCCGTTTACCATATGGGAGGCCCCGGGTTCAGTTCCCGGGGCCTCCTGGTGAAGGCAAGCCCGCCCGCACGGCGTGGTTAGCTGACCCAGCGAGCACAAGCAGCAAGAGGGGGATAAATGAATAAATAAATAAAATCTTAAAACAAAAAACAAAACAAAAAAAAACAATAACAGTATAACAAGCTCTGGGTTTTAATTTATAAAAATCACTTGCGCAAGGCAAGGATGAAGGAGGTATGTGGTATCAGCAGTTTTTGTGAAAAGACCCTAAGGCCTTGGTAGAGCCATAAGCTCAGTATGAGCTAATGTGACACACACACACACACACACACGTGCACATGCACACACATGTGTATATCCACTTGCCAAAAACTTAGATATTAACAGAAACAAACCCAAATTAGATAACATAATAAATGAGTCTTCTTTCTATACTTAAAGTATTACACTTGATTTAAGTTGCTAAATTGTAAGAGAGCTATTGATGAATTAAAATTCTCCAGTTGAATGTGACCAGCATGTTGATAAAAATAAAAATAATACCCCTATTAAAAAAAAAAAAAAAAAAATCCCCTGGAGGCATTCAACAGCAGACTAGAGCCAGCAAAAGAATCAGTGAACTTGAAAATAAGACAACTGAAATCATTCAGTCTGAGAAACAGAAAGAAAGGTAAACAGAGCCTGAGGAATCTGAACCTGTGGGACACCATCAAGCATAACAAAATATGTACTGTGGGGGGACGGATGAGGCTCAAATGGTTGGGCGTCCATCTCCCATATGGAAGGACCCGGGTTCGATTCCTGGGACCTCCAAATAAAAAAAAATATATATATATAGACTTATCTATATATAGATATATATACTGTGTGCATCCCAGAAGCAGAAGACAGAAAGGGACAGAAAGAATATTCAAAGAAATAATGGATGAAAATATTTCAAATTTAATGAAGAACATGTATACACACATCCAAGATGCACAATGAACTCCAAACAGGATAAACCCAAATGGACCCACACTACCCCATGTTATAATCAAACTATCAAATGCCAAAGTTGAAGAAGAATTCTGAAAGCCGCCAGAGAAGCAACCTGTCACATACAAGGGATTCTCAATAACATTAAGTGCCAATTTCTCATTGGAAACCACTGAGGCAAGGCGGCAGTGAAATGACATACTTAAAGAGCTAAAAGGAAAAACTGTCAACCAAGAAATCTATATCAAGCAAAAGCGTATTTCAAAAATGAGCGAGAGGGGGGCGGCTGTGGCTCGATCAGTGGAGCTCCCGTTTGCCGTGGGGGGGGGGCCCGGGTTCGGTTCCCGGGGCCTCCTGGTGGGGGCGGGCCCGCCCGCGCGGCGTGGTTGGCTGACCCAGCGATCGTGGGCAGCAGGGGGGGATGGATGAATAAATAAATAAAAAATCTTAAAAAAAAAAAAAAATGAGCGAGAGATTAAGACACCGCCAAATACACAAAAGCTGAAGAGACTAAACCAGATCTACAAGAAATGCTCAAGGAAGTTCTGCAGGTTGAAAGGAAAAGACATCAGAAAATTGACTGAAACCACATGGAGAAACAAAGATCTCCAGTGAAGAGAACTTGGGTAAACATAAATACCAATACTATTGTAGTTTTGGTTTGGTAACTCCACTTTTTCCTTCCTACAGGATCTAAAAGGCAAATGCATAAAATGTAATGAGAATTCAGTCGTTTTGAACTCAAAGTCTAAATGTGTAATTTGTGACAAGAAATATGTAAAGGAGAGCGAACAGAGGAGTATATGAACTATAGGTATAGTTCGTGTATGCGATCAGGGTTAAGTTGGTATCAAACCAAACAAGATTGTTACAGATTTAGGATATTAAATATCAGTCCCTTGGTAACCAAAAAGGAAAAAACAGAGAATATGTGAACTCATAGAGGCAGAAAGTAGAGTACAGGTTACCAGGGATGGAGGGAAGGGACAATTGGGAGTTAATGCAAAATGAGTGTGAGGTTTGGGATTGATGGGAAAGTTCTAGTGATGGATGGTAGTGAGGGTACAACAACACTGTGAAAGTGATCAGTCCCACTGAATGGTATGCTCGGGAGGGGCTGGATGAGAAGATCTAAGGTGCCTATGTGCTTGCACATAAACTAATGCTGACAATTAAACGCAAACCATGATACTGGATGGAATCTAAGAATGGGGGAAAAAAGGCTCAAAAGGACATTATTGAAACATAAGAAAAACTGGAACAAAGAACTTAAGCTTTTTATCAATGTTAAATTTCTTAAACTTGAATACCTTATTCATAACATATGCACATGGAGGTATTATGTGTTCAAGAATTATGATATGTGCCATCTGCTTTCCAATGTTCAGAAAATAGTTGATAAATAAAATGATGCATGGGAAGCGGCTGTGGCTCAATCGGTGGGGCTCCCGTTTGACATGTGGGAGGCCCTGGGTTCGGTTCCCGGGGCCTCCTGGTGGGGGCGGGCCCGCCCGCGCGGCGTGGTTGGCTGACCCAGCGAGCACAAGCAGCAAGGGGGGGACAAATGAATAAATAAATAAAAATCTAAAAAAAATAAAAAATAAAAATAAAATAAAATAAAATGATGCAGCAAAGATAGCAGAATGTTAGAGTTGGTGGATTTGGATGTCTGTTGGGGGGAGTGTGTTGGTATGCTTTGTTAACACGGTGGGAGAAAGCGTTTTTTTGTTGTTGTTGTTTTTGTTTTTTAAGTGCCAAAAGCAAAGGTTTTAGATACCCCAAAATGCACAATCCATGAAAAAAGTGATAAGCTGAACATCATTAAAAACTTCTGCTCTGCAGAAAACACTGTTAAGAGAATGAGGCAAGCCACAAAATGGGGGAAAATATTTGCAAAACATATTTGACAAAGAACTTATATTCAAAATATACCAAAAACCTCTTAAAACTCAGTAAAATACAAACAACTCAATTAAAAAAGGCAAAAGAGCTGAGCACTTTACCAAAGAAGATTCACAAACTGCAAAGGAAGCATCTGAAAAGATGCCCAACAGCAAATTAAAATGACAGCGAGATACCACTGCACGCCTACTTAGAATGGCTAAAATCCCAAACACCAACACCACCAAATGCTGGAAAGGATGTAGAGCAATAGGAACTCTCGCACACGATCTGGTTGGGATACAAAACGGTGCAGCCACTTTGGAAGACAGTTTGGCAGTTTCTTACAAAGCTAAAACAGGCTTGCCATATGATCCAGCAGTTGCACTCCTAGGTATTTGCTCAAAGGATCTGAACACTTACAGCTACATAAAAACCTACACTATGTTTATAACAGCTTTACTCATAATTGCAAAAAATTGGAAATAACCAAGATGCCCTTCAATAAATGAATGGATAAACAAGCACATCCATACAATGGAATATTTTCCAGTGATAAGAAGAAATGGAGCTATCAAACCACAAAAAGACAGGAAAAATCTTAAACGTCTATTACTAAATAAAAGAAGCTTGTCTGAAAAGACTACATACTATATAATTCCAATGACTTGACATTACAGGAAAGGAAAAACTATGGGGCAGATTTTTAGAACAGTGAAACTGTTCTGATACTGTAATGATAAATATGCAACATTATTCCAAACTGTATAACACAAAGTGAATCCTAATATAAGCTACAGACTTCAGTTACTAATAATTCATAAGTTTTGGCTTATCAATTTTAACTAAAATTCCACACTAATACAAAAGGCTAAAAGGAGAAAATGTACCACAGAAATGGGGTCTATGGGAACTCTCTGTACTTTCCATGAAACTTTTCTGTAAACCTAAAACTGTTCTAAAAATAGTTATGACTTGCACAGTTAAACGGATGATGGGGCCATGACCCAGGGAAGGAACCATCCAAAGGGGACCAGGTTGATGGGGAGGGGATGCCCATGAGAGGTGCAAGCAAGGGAACCAAGGTGGCTGTGGAGAGTCAGGGTTCAGAGAGCTCAGTTCGAAGAGCCCCTCTGTCAGGCATTTTCCCTGAGGAAATCCGCCACTCCAGAGAATAAGGGTCAGAACCAAGTGCCTGACCAAAACCTCACAGGTTCAGAGGAAAACCCATGCCTACTGACTAGCAAGTCCTTGCCCTAGCAATAAAAGGTCAGCTGGGATTGTTATCTGACCTTCTTGTGAGTTTGGTTAATGGCTACAATGTACTGTATATTTCTCCAATTCCTCCTGCACCTGGAGGAATACCCCAAGTCCAAGGGTCGAGGAAGGGTTGAGCCAGGACTGACTCCCAAGTCTGTGTCTACCTGACTCAGCCTATGAGATGCAGCTGGGCTGTGTTAGCCCCTCCAAGGGAGGTCCCACCCAGAAGTCCAGGCTTAAGGGACCCAAGATTGCCCTTCCTGCCAACCCTTACCCCATGCTCTCCTGCTTAAATGCCTAACCCAAACCCAGTGCCTGGCAAGGGTAGGAGTTAAATAAGTGAACTATCAATTCTACTTTCCCAAAGTGGAGAAAGCAGGTCCTAGATTTGACCTGGGGAAAAGAAACATAAGATATGGAGGAGAAGAAAGGTGAGACCAGAGACTTACACATTTTCAGCTCAGTCTCCACTTCCTGCTGTCGTCGCTCAATCTTTTCCCGTCTCTGTTGGGAGAAAGGAGAAGATGGAAAAGTGAATGCAGAGGGAAGTGCCATGATGTTAGGGACCATCATGGAGAAAGTGGCAAAAAGGAATTAGGTGAAGCGGCTGTGGCTCAATCAGTGGGGCTCCCGTTTGCCATGTGGGAGGCCCCGGGTTCGGTTCCTGGGGCCTCCTGGTGAAGGCGGGCCTGCCCGCACGGCGTGGTTGGCTGACCCGGCGAGCGCGGGCAGCAAGGGGGGGATAAATGAATAAATAAATAAAATCTTAAAAAAAAAAAAAAAAAAAAAGGAATTAGGTGTAGAAGGTAAAAATGACATACCTTCCTCTCCATGCGTTCCTCCCGGGTTTCTGCTCGAGTTGGGGGAGGGGCATCTCGAGGGTCCTGAGAACAAGAAGAGAGGTGACAGGGTGGGAAGGACTGGGGGAAAAGGCAAGGGACACCCACCAAAGAAATGAGGATTTCAACACTCCCTACCTACAAAGCAAACAAACATGGACAGTTCACGTGCTGCGGTGGAAGGAGGGGAGCGGCATAGATTAAAGCATGGTCCATGGACCAGTGCTGGTCCATAAACTTGCTACCTGTGACAAGGGAGGTTCAGAAATTAAAAGTATTTAGAAACTTCTGTAGCAAATTTGACAAGTAGAACCTAATAAAAAAAACTTGGTCTTGTATTTTGTACGTACTTTGTTAAAAATGATTAAAAAAAAAAAAAGGGAAAAAAAAGAATTACTACACTTTCAAACATGCTTCTAAGGGATGCTGCCCAGCTGCTGAGCAAGCATTTATAGCTTGCATAACGGCAGAATGGGCCAAAAGCTTAGTGTATCTTGAAATATTAAAAAAAAAAGAATTACTAGAAAAATGAAAACAGTTCTACTATATTTACGGAAGTATCAGTCTGGGGAAGCAGATGTGGCTCAAACTGCTGAGCTCCCGCCTCCCACATGGGAGGTCTCAGGTTTGGTTCCCAGTGCCTTCTAGAAAAACAAAAACGAACAAGCAAAGCCAACGAGAAAACCAACTCAGGGAAGCTGATGTGGCTCAGTGATTGAGCACCGGCTTCCTACATATGAGGTCCCAGGTTCAATAACCGGCCCCTGGTACCTCAAAAAAGTATCAATCTATAATAGATTGGAAAAAGACAAACTTTGTCCTTCGCCACAGACAATTTGTTAGTTTTGTTTTGTTTCGAGGTATCAGGGCTGGAGAATGAACCTGGGGACCTCGTAAGTGGGAAGCTGGTGCTCAACCACTGAACCATATCGCCTTCCAAGTTGGTTTTTTCATTTGCTTGTTTTTTTGTTTTTAGGAGGCACCAGGAACCAAATCTGGGACCTCCCATGTGGGAGGCCGGCACTCAACCACTTGAGCCACATCCACTCCCCACCAGTTTGAGAAGCACTGGCACAAATAACATCAACCTCAAGAAGAGAATATCAAAGGTCCTCACCTCTCATATTTTTGGGAACACCCTGCATCTCATAGTGCCCAAGCATAATTCTGTAGTGAGCAGAGTGCCAGAGGCTGCTCGGTGAAGTATGGGAGGACCCTTTCTTATGAGCATCAAGAAGTGGGACCAGGCCTGCAGCAAAAGTAGCAGACCCTGCAGTGTTCACAGGCAGACAAATGGATATCATCTGAGACAAGTTCATGACGGTCGCACTAACCACTCATTAACTGGCATATAACCCACATCCATCAGCTGGTGCCACTGACTGTTATCCATTAAAGTAGTTTAATTTGCTAATAACATTTCCCAAGTACCGCTTCACTGACGGTAGCAGATCCCACTAATGGTGCAACCTTCCTGTCATCTCTACAAACCGCTGCTCTACGACTCCCTCTACCTCTAGCTGCCCTTCCCCAAATGAATGAGAATTTCCTGCCTAACCACCCAATACTAGAACTTTCCTCTTATGACTTTGGGCTGCATGCCAGCATTTCTCAGATATGTTCTTGATGGACTTCTTAAAAGGTGAGTATTGTTACTCCAATTTTACAAATGAAAAAAACCTGAGGCCCAAAAACTTAAGTCATATTCAAATTTGACCTAGAGGTGCAGAGCTGAAATTTCCAAGCCCGTGGCCATAAGCACTCCAGTACACTACACTTATCCTTTATCAATGTCATCCTAGTAATGATAAAATCAGTAAATACAATACAAACGTTGACATTACTGACCACTTGCTGTCAAGCCCTGTGACATAAATTTTGCCACTTAACTCTCCATCACTCTTATGAGGAAGATACTATTGCCTTCTCGCTAAAGATAAAAAATCAAGGCATTAAGAGGATAGACCTAACGCACTGCATTTGAGCCCCCACCACACCTGCGCTGTGTTGCTGGGGGTTAAGCTGCAGCCAGAGCACATGTTTGTGCATAACTGGGGCTGCCCGACCCTATGGACGGGGCCTCTAACCAGGAGGGACAAGGAGGCACGGGGATAGGAATACACTCTGTCCAAGGTCATACAGCTGACAGATGCTGTGTGCCAAAGTCTACTACTTACTGATTTTCCCCCATAACCCTACAAGGGATATATCATCAACTCCATTTAATCCTAAAGGAAGGAAAGTCACTAGCTCGAAAATGGCCAGACTGGATTCCTAAGTCTGGCCCACTGGCCCCCAAAACCCAAACCACTCCTCGGTCCATGCAGTGAACTCACCTCAAACTCCCGTATGTAGGGTGCAATGCCACAGTACGGTTGATTGTGGTGTTTTTCATGTGGCAGTTTCTCCAGGGGTGGCAGGTATGGGATTGGGTCACGGGGGGCAAAGAGAGCCAGAAGATTGGGTGGCAAGAACTGGGTCATCTTGCCAAGTCTGCAGGTAGAAGCAAGAGAGCCCTAAGTTAGGATGGGTCAGGAGAGATGAAGCCCCTATAATCCCTTGACTCTCGAGAAAAAGAGAAAGAGAGGAGAGAGATCTCTGTGTTAAAACACTAAGATTAATCATACGTTACAGGGAAAAGGAATAAATCCAGATGAGAAGGTAATCTCTCGGGAAGAGGAGCACTGGGGACGGGGCGGGGGTGTGTGTGGTGGGAGTGAGGCCTGTAAGGGAAACAAAGACTGGAAAAGGGTTTCTGAATAAAGAAGTCTCCTGAGCAAGAAGCTGAGAGGATCCCTGGGGTCTTGTGGGGGAAGCAAGGACCTTGACGAAGGAGGCCCGGAGCAGTGGAGACTGGCGATCTTGTACCTTGGGCAACAGATTACAGAGCAGGAGTTGCACGGGGTTGGGAGTAAGAAGTCTCAGATCAAGGGGAGGGGGTCGTAAATAGCAAATCTCTCAAGGTAGGGGCTTGTGGGTAATAAGGCTGAGCCCCCAAAGGCGAAAGGAATTATGGGTAAGGGTCCAGGACGCCGCGGAGAGACCGGGAAGAAAAGAAGGCAACACACCGCAAGGGCCTGTGGGTAGGGGGCCGCAGGGGGCTGTGGGAAGAGAGCTCGAGTACCCAGAGGACTCTGGGTAAGAGGCGCCGCAAAGAGCGGAGCCGAGGGCGCGCGAAGGGGACCCGGCTGCGGGGAAAGGGGACCCACCGCAGAGCCTTGTGGGTAGCGGCCCGCTCCCGGTAAGGCCAGTCAGCCACTCACCCGCCGCGCGGCGCCCTCCTCGGCCTGGCGTCGGTTCGGGGCCTCGCGGCGGCCCCTCACTACCTGGGACTCCTACTCTGGATTCGACTCCTGCGGTAGCCGCGTCTGTCTGCGTCCGCCTACCTCCGTCACCAGCCGAGCGCGAGCACCAGGCCGCTGCTCACGAACCCGCGCGGCCTCGGCTCCCGACGGGGGCAAGAGGTGGGGTCCCGCCTCAGATCCCTCCGCCGACCGCACTGCGCACGCGCCGTACGAGACGCGAGCAATCCGCGCACTGGGACCGGGCGCCGCCGCGGACACAGCGCACGCGCGCGGCCACTGCCCCGCCTTCCGGCCCTTGAACGGCTTTGCTGCGGCCGGCTGGCGTCCGCACGGCGCACGCGCGCTCCGCCCCATCCACTCTCACCACCTCGCGCTCTGAACTCCAACTGCTTCGGTCGCGAGATTCTCCCCCAGCTACTCCTCCCCTTTTCTTAACATACTTCCCGGATCCTTGGGCGCATGCGTATATGTTTGACTACATGTACCCTTCCGCCTACGAGCAAAGAGTCCCTATGTGAAAAGTGATCCCCTTGGTGTTTCATTTATTCAATCGGTAACTTTATCCAGCACCTGATCTATGCTAGGCGCTGTTTGGGACGCTGGTGGAGATAGAGCATGTAACTAAAACGATATCTTTTATCTCATGGAACTTATAGTCTCCTGGGCGGAGACAATAACGACGTTTAAATGAACAGTTTCAGACCGTGGCCGGCACAACGAAGAAAGAGCAGGATAAGAGGATGCGAAGCGGGGGCGGGCCTATTTAAGAAACGCATTTAGTTCTGAGGCGAAGACACTTGAACAAAGGCCCAATTCAAGGGAGACCTGGGTGGGGATTAACAGCAAATGCAAAGGTCCGGGATTGGGACAGAATGGCCAGAGCTCCAGGTTGTGAGCCATGAGGTCACCTAGCCGGAGGCCATATATATATATTTTAACTCTTTACATGAACATACATAAACTATAAGTGTTCAGCAAACATCATGAACTCACAAAAATAACATTATACAGGGCTCCCACACATCATCCCCCAAAAAACACCCTGCATTGTTGTGAAACATTTGTTAACAAATCATGAAAGAGCATCATCCAAGTATTACTACTAACTATAGTCAGTATCTTCCTCCCCTATACATTTTTTTAAAGGATTTATTTATTTATTTATTTGTTGGTTTTTTTTTTAAGATTTTATTTATTTATTCATTTATCCCCCCCTTGCTGCTTGTGCTCACTGGGTCAGCTAACCACGCCATGCGGGCGGGCTTGCCTTCACCAGGAGGCCCCGGGAACTGAACCCGGGGCCTCCCATATGGTAAACGGGAGCCCTACTGATTGAGCCACAGCCGCTTCCCTATTTATTTATTTTTATCCATTTTTACCACACACACGCCCCGTCTCCGCTGTCTCTGCGTCCATTCGCTGGGCAGCTCTGTGTCTGTTTCCAGCCTTCTCATCCTTCTCCTCCTGTCTTCACGGGGATTCAATCCTCGGAATCTCCGATGTGGGAGAGAAGTGTCCTTACTGGGAGGTCCCAGGGATCGAACCCAAGTCCCTCCATATGGGAGACAGACACCCAACCACCCGAGCCACATCCGTCCCCCTGCTATATCTCTTCAGGTTGACCAAAGATACCCAAAGTTAGTCTTTTCCCATACAGGATGGTCATATAATAAATCAGGCTTAGTTTATCGCCAGCATTCCAAAAACCAGACCTAGGGGGAAAAGCTAGGTCTGGGGACACATGCATGGTTTCTAATAAAGTGACTGTTTAGCCTACCCTGATTATCACAGAATCAAGACAGGGAGAATATTCCCAAGGACATGTTGCTTAGGGCCCTGCACATCTGTAACAAATTAAGTATTGTATTCTGGATGTATTCCAATCGCCTGTTTAATAGTTACAGAAAATATTACAAACTTTTAAATACTAATTTGATGTTTCCAGAGACACCTGATACAGAAGCACATAGTTTTTAAAATATTTTTGACAGGAAGCGGCTGTGGCTCAATCAGTAGGGCTCCCGTTTACCATATGGGAGGCCTCCTGGTGAAGGCAAGCCCGCCCACATGGCGTGGTTAGCTGACCCAGCGAGCACAAGCAGCAAGGGGGGGATAAATGAATAAATAAATAAAATCTTTAAAAAAAACACAAAAAACATTTTTGACAGATTTGTTTTACCTGTATGTGGATGTACATTACTTGTATACATATATTTTTCTGAACAATTTGAAAGCACTTAGCCTCTAAATGCTTCAGCATGAATTTCCTAAAAAATAAGGACATTCTCCTATGTAGCCACAAAATCATTTTCACCCCTAAGAAAATGTATCCAGCTCCCCATTCAGGTGTCTCCAATTGTCTGGAGAATATCTTGTTTTTTATCAGAGCCAGGCTCCACTGCGGTTCACACATCATGCTTGGTTGTCATGGCACTTTAATCTACTGCATAGACATACACACATACACATACAAGCACTTTTTTTTTTTTGCGAGTTCAGACCAGTTTCCTGTTCAATGTCCCACATTCTGGATTTGTCTGATTGTTTCCTCGTGTTTTTTTTTTTTGTTTGTTTGTTTTTTTTACTTTATTCCACTACCCCCTTTGCCTGTAAAGTGGAAATAAACTCCAAAGGCTTGAGCAGATGTAAGCATTTTGGCAAAAACACTTCCCTGGTGGACTTCACATCCCGAGGAACATGTCAAGTGGTCCCTCTATGATGCTGAATTTCGTCAAGGGGCTGGCAATCAGCAACAAATCTGAGCCATGAAACTTCTTCACAGTGCAAATATTCTGTTCTCCAACAATCTCGCACCTAATGATTGTAGCAGCTATTGCTGATTCTTGCCAATGAATCAAGTATGCAGGGGGGAGAAGGGGAGGGTGCAAATTTTATTTGAAATAAAGTAGGAAGTAATGAAAGAATTTTGATCAGGGGAGGGGCATAACCTAATTCACATTTTAAAAGAATAAGTTCCACAGCTGTGAGCAGAAAAAAATGCAAGGAGGGAGCTGAAGTGGAAACTGGCTGGGAGGCTACAATTTCCAGGCAAAAGGTGGTCGATTGGCCTGATATGGTAGAAATGAGGTTGCTAAGGAGTAATAGTATTCAAGATGTATTTTGAAGCTAGGGCTCACTTTTTCAGATACTGAAAGACTGGAATTAGAGTGTGTAGACAAGAGGAAAGTTAAAAAAAAAAAAAAAACAACTCTTAGAAGAGATAAAGGAGACATACAACTAAATGCAATGTAGAATCCTGGATTGGATTCTGGACCAGAAAAGGCACGTTAGTGGAAAACTGGTCGAAACTCAAATAAGGTCTGCATTTTATAGTATTATGCCAATGTTAATACCCTGGCTTCAATAATTGTACTATAAGAGGTTGACAATAGCAGGAGCTGGGTGAAGGATATATGGGAACTCTCTGTATTATTTTTGCAACTTTTCTGTAAATCTACAATTATTTCCAAGTAAAAACCTTTTTGGAAAAAACAACAACAACAACATAAAAGCAATCTAGCCTTAGTTTAAAAAAAGGAAAAATACCTCACTCCTGGATTGTAGGTTGAATAACTGGGCGATTAGTGGTGCCATTGACTTACAGAAAGGGCAGACTTGGAAAAGGACAGCACTATCGAGAGGAAACAAAGAGTTCTGGAATTGGACATGTGAAAGAAGCCTGGGAGACACTCAAGTGAAGATGAGGATTTGAAGGCTGGAATATATGGCAGTCATGGAACAATTTGTGGCTGGAGACCTAAATTTGGGAGTCATCGAAGTATAGCTGGCATTTGAAGCCAGGCAACTGGATGAAATCACTGAAGAGAATGAAAGAAGATGGAGAAAGGAAGAGGTCTAAGGACAATTATTCAAATAAAGCAGATACAACCTGCAAAAGAAACTGAGAGGAAGTGATCAAGAATGTAGGAGAAAAACCAGAAGAGTGAGCACCCAGGAAGCCAAAGAAGGAGGCAATATTTAGCTGGGTCAAATGCTGCTGAGAGCTGTACTAAGATCAAGACTAAAGTTGGGCAATCATTGTGGCAAGATAAGATCATGGGTGACCTTGACAAGAGAGATACAGTGGGGACCTCAGATCAGGAAAACTCTTTGGAGCAGTTTTGCTATGACAGGAGAGGAGGAAGTAGCAGAAGGAAGTGGGGTCAAAGAAGAGGCTTTTTTTTTTTTTTACCGGGAGGTACCGGGGATCGAACCCAGGTCCCTCCATATGGGAGACAGACACCCAACTGTTTTAGCCACATCCGTCCCCTGGAAGAGGCATTTTTAAACACAAAAAGTGTGCGAATATTCTCACTGTCCTGATTCTGTGATAATCAGGGTGGGCTAAACATTCGCTATATTAGAAACCATGCATGTGTCCCCAGACCTCGTTTTCCTCCCTAGGTCTGGTTTTTAGAATGCTGGTGATAAACTAAGCCTGATTTATTATATGTCCATCCTGTATGGGAAAAGACTGTAACTCTAGGTAGCTCTGGTCAACCTTAAGAGATATAGCAGGGGGCTATATCTGGTTGGCGTCCATCTCCCATATGGAGGGACCTGGGTTCGATCCCCGGGACCTCCTGGTAAAAATTTAAAAAATATATAGAAGGTGCGTGGGCCGCCAGGCCCTGTGCGCGGGCGCACCACCAGTTCCCGCGAGCCACACTGCAAGATGATGACATAATAGGAGAGTGACACAAGGGAGAGGCAAGATGAGACGCACCGAAAAACCAGCAACTAAGGTTGCGTGGGCAGGATGCCTCTCTCCTACATCAGAGATTCCAAGGATTGAATCCCAGTGAAGACAGGAGGAGAAGGATGAGAAGAGAGGGCAGAAAATGGACACAGAGTTGCCCAGCGAATGGACACAGAAACAGCAAAAACGGAGGGGGAGGGGGAAGGGGTGTAAAAATGAATAAAAGTAAATAAATAAATAAATCCTTTAAAAAATAAAAATAAAAAAAAAAATAAACACAAAAAGTACTATGACAGGGAGGCGGCTGTGGCTCAGTCAGTAGGGCTCCCGTTTACCATGTGGGAGGCCCCGGGTTCCGTTCCCGGGGCCTCCTGGTGAGGGCAAGCCCGCCCGCGTGGCGTGGTTGGCTGACCCAGCGAGCACAAGCAGCAAGGGGGGGATAAATGAATAAATAAATAAATAAAATCTTAAAAAAAAAAAAAGTATTAAAAAAAAAAAAAAAACCTATGACATAACTGTATACTGATGGCAAAAATTTTAGCATACACTCACCATACCACCCAGTAGTCCCACTCTTAGCTGCTTACCCAAGAGAACTGAAAACATATATTCAAACAGAAACATGTACAAGCGGTTTTATAGCAGTCTTATTCACAGTGCCTGAAATATTACTGAGCATTAAAAATGAACAGCTGGGAAGAGGCTGTGGCTCAACCAGTTACACACCTGCCTACCACATGGGAGATCCCAGGTTCAGGTCCTGGTGCCTCCTAACGAAGACAAGCAGACACTGCACCCACAGCAACAAGCTAGACGCCTAAACGAGCAGATGCTACAAGCCAGCAGATGCTGCCACTCGTGGGAAGTGGATGTGGCTCAGGCTGTTGGGCACTTACTTCCCGTGTGCATCCTGGAGAAGGCCAGCAATGAGCAGACACTAGAGAACTACCTGGCGAAGGGGGGATTTAAAAAAAAAAGTAAATAATTCTTAAAAAAAAAAAAAAGGAACTGCCTACTGATATACCCAACAACAAATCTTAAACGCATTATGCTAAGTGAAAGAAATCAAATTCAAAAGGCTCCATCCGGCTCCATTTATTTGACATTTGGGAAAAAGCAAAACTATAGGGACAAAGAGACAGAAAGCTGATCAATGGTTGTATGTTAGTCAGCCAAAGGGGTGCTGATGCAAATTAGCAGACATCTGTTGGTCTTTATAAAAGGGTATTTATTTGGGGTAGAAGCTTACAGTTACCAGGCCATAAAGCATAAGCTACTTCCCTCACCAACGTCTATTGCCATGTGTTGGAGCAAGATGGCTGCCGATGTCTGTGAGGGTTCAGGCTTCTTGGGTTCCTCTCTTCCGGGGCTGCATTTCTCTCTGGGCTTGGCTCCTCTGGTTCCTCCGCAAGGACAGCTGTAGACTATGAGGCTCTCTAGGCTTTGCATCGCTCCACAAGCCCAGCTGTAGACTATCAGGCAAACAGCTTGTTTCTCTTCCCCGGGCCTTCTCTCTTTCCTCATGACCAAGCTCCTCTGTGTGTTCACTTCCCGGGGCTCCAGCATTAAATCTCAGCATCAGAACTCCAACATAAAAACTCCAACCCTATCCTTTGCCATGTCTTTTTATATTTGATTCCCCCACCCACGAAGGGGTGGGGCTCAACACCCTACTGATGTGGCCCAGTCAATGCCCTAATCATAACTTAATCATGCCCAGATGAACAGACCAGTTTACAAGCATAATCCAATATCTAATTTTGGAATTCATAAGTATATCAAACTGCCAAACTGCTACAGGTTGCCAGGGAATGGGGATGGTAAAAGTGATGACTACAAATGGGCACAAGGGAATTTCTTGGGGTTGATGGAACTGTTTAACAATTTGATTATGGTGGCAGTTTTACAACTGTTTACATTTGCCAAAACTCATAGATGTGTACATTAAAAAGGGTCAGTTTTACTCCATACAAATTATACCTCAAGAAACTTGACTAACCCCAAAAGTTGACGTGGTAGGTTGAATTATGTACCCCAGAAAAAAATGTTCTTAATCTTAATTCATCCCTGTGGGTTTGAGCTGATGATAATTAGGACCTTTTGAAGATGTTTAGTTCAGGTGTGGCCAGTTTAAGCAGGTGGGTCTTAATCCAGGTTACTGGAGTTCTTTATAAGCAGAAGAATCTCAGTAATAAGAGAGCAAGCCACGTGGCAGAGCAGAAGCTGGCAGGCCACAGAACCCAGAAGAGAAAGAAGACTCTGCCATGAGCACTGCCATGTGACAGAAAAGCCAACTCTCGTGCTCTCTTTGCAACTCTTCTGTAAGTCTAAAAATATTTCAAAAAAGGATGGGTGTTATTATAATATGGGAATAACGGGAATGATATCAACGGATGGGAGATGCCGATTGTATTAGAGGCTTACAAACAACACAAATTTGTTATCATCCAGTTCTGGAGGTCAGAAGCTTAAAACGGGTCCAGAGGACTGGGTGCCTTCTGGAGGCTCCAGGGAAGAAGCCAAGTCCTGGCCTTTCTCAGGTTCTAGAGGCCGCCAGCACTCCTTGGTTCGTGGTCCCTTCCTCCATCTTCAAAGCCAGCAGTGTAGCCTCTTTTCTCCTCTCTGACCCCTGCTTCCATCCTCATATCTTCTTTCTTAAACCCCAACCTCCCTCTTCTAAGCACCCTTGTGATTACATTGGGTCCACCAGGATTATACAGGAAGATCTCCCCAAGCCAAGATCCTTAATTGAATCCTATCTGCAAAGTCCCTTTTGCCAAATAAGATAATGCAACCACAGGGTCTGGGGACGAGGAGGTGGACATTTTGGGGGCCATTATGTTGCCAACCACATGGATGACACTGAGGACAGGAACAGAGCTTGTGGGTGTAAGAGGGGGGTGGCATTCAGCTCTCCAGACCTTGATCTGGGATTAGGGTATGCCTTAGTTTGCCAGGGCTGCTCTGACAAATAGCACAATGGGATGGCTTCAATCACTGACATTTATTTCTCATCTCACGGTTTTGGACACCATAAGTCCAACATCCAGGTCTCGCCAGGCCATTCTTTTTTCTCTTGGAGCCCGTAGCGTGCCGGTGGTGGCTTGCCAGCAATAGTTGGCATTCATTGGCTTGTAGATGCGTCTGTGCCTTCATTACATAGTGATGCATCTCACTTTCCGGATTCTCCTAACTGGCTGGCTGTGTTTGAATTTCCTCTCCTTAGAAGGGCTCCAGTCCCATCCTGATTCAATTTGGCCTCATCTAAAAAGGATCTTCAAAAAGCCTATTTACAAATGAGTCCACACCCACGGGACCGCGGCTTAGGACTTGAACATGTTTCCGCGAGGGACACGAGTCCATCTACCACAGATAATCCACTGAAATGGATTGAAAGCAGCTGATGGCATGAACTGCCAGTGTTCTGGTAGCTTCTTTTTTTTTTTTTTTTTTTTTCAGTGGAATAAGGAGTGAGGGACTAGCAGGCTGAAGGTGAGGAGAGACAGGGAGGTTTGAAGAGAATGAAGACAGGAAAGTCATCTTGGAGAAGCAGAAGGTACACTGATGAAAGGACATGTACCAGGGTCACAGGCAGGGCTGAGATTTGGGGTCAGGAACATAAAGCAATTGGTGTGTTGGTGCTTGTCGAGCCCCCCTCAGTGCCGGGCATGGGGCAGGCACAGAACAGCTGAGAGGACAGGTAGGGCTTTGACCAAATGAGTGCCCCGAAGGAGACAAGGGCAAGGGAATTGAAGGTGTGTGAAAGGTGATTTCATTGTTGGACCGTGGAATGTAAACAGGGGAAAGAGGAAAAGGAAGGCATGGAGGGGAAAGCCAGAGGCAGTGGAAGGAAGCAAGGTCAGTGGATTGTAGATGTTTGAGGGCTTGAAACATTTTTAAATTCAGTTGCCTGGAAAAAGGAGAGCATGGTTAGAAAAATGGGATGCCCAAAATAAAGATGTGGAAAGGGATACAGTTACCGGTTGCGGTAAGGACCAGGGTACAACCACAAAAGTAGGTGGCAGAATTGGGGGGTAATGGCTCAGAGGTGCTGGGTTTCTTTTGGGGATCATGGAAATGTTCTAAAATATGATTGTGGTGGGAAGCGGCTGTGGCTCAATCAGTGGGGCTCCCGTTTACCATATGGGAGGCCCCGGGTTCGGTTCCCGGGGCCTCCTGATGAAGGCAGGCCCGCCCGCACGGCGTGGTTGGCTGACCCAGCGAGCACAAGCAGCAAGGGAGGGATGAATGAATAAATAAATAAAATCTTTAAAAAAATAAAAATTAAAAAAAATAAAAATAAATAAAATACGATTGTGGTGATGACTGAAGGACTCTGAATATATACAAAGCCACTGAATTAACATTAATGGGTTAATTGGATGGCATGTGAGTGATATCTCAGTCGAGCTGTTTAAGAAAAAATAAGATAGAGTGGGTAACTGAGGTAGGGTGGAGGGTGAGATCCTTGGAAGGGATGAGACCAAGCACCGAGAGGTCACATTCAGTAGTGTATCACTGCCTCAGGACAAGCCACCCAAAGCTGCCTGGCTTCAAGCAACAAAAATCATTTATTTCACTCATAGGTCTGCAATGTGGGCAGGGTGTGAAGGGGTGAGGGAGGCCTGCCTGTGCTCCGCTCAGCCTCGGTGAAGATGGCACTGCCGGGGCTGGAGGGTCCACTTCTCAGACGGCACATGCACATGGCCGGGGGGTCCAGCCAGGGCCACAGGGGCCTCGCCGTGTGTTCTGGACAAGTGAAAAACAGTGGAGTAGAAGTTGTATCGCCAGCTACAACCCCACCTGGCGTGCCTTCCGCTGTTTGGCCGTTGAGACAGTCACCAAAAGCTGCTCCGTTTTAAGGGGAGAGGACCGAGGTTCCACGTGACGGTGTCTGGCAACGTTCCAGAAGACCATGTGGGATGGCCATTTTTGGAAAAGACAGGTACCACAGGCCAGGTGTGAGGATTCGTCTACGGGAATACTGACTTAGTAAGATGAGGACAGATTTGGAGTGACTGTCAGGGAGCCAGGGTCTAAAATCTTCCATGAATGAGCAGGAATAGTCAGAAGGTGAAGAGATGGGCTCCAAGGAAGGATGGGAGGTGTCCATGGATAGCTGGAGTTTCAAAGGATCTGAAAAGTCTGGGAGGGGAAGGACAATTGTCTGGGATAGTCAAAAAGGAGCAAGGAAGATACCTGCCCCCACCATCAGGCCCAGTGGCAGAAGGGTATGAGAGAGAAAACGGCCACCCTGAGAGGGCTGCAAGGAAGCAAGGTCTTCCGGGAGGGGGGCCTGTTAGTGTGAGAGGGTAAGGAGGCACTTGGAGAGAGGAGGGGGATCCAGGGGCTCCTGCCGTTGACAGGCCAGGGAAAGGTTTGGGATCAGGGAAGGAAGGGAAGCTGGTTAGACCGTGGGTGTTCAGAGCTGGGTGGGAGCTAAGGAGCCACTGGGAAAGAGCAGACCCCAACATAATGCCACCTCGACTCAGAGAGGACACTTGGGATCACCAAGGGAACTCTGGCTTGGTTTGTGGAAGATTCTACCCGCAGAGAGTTCAGGGACCCACAAAGAGGGGGGCAGAGAATGAGCAGAAAGAGGAGAGGTGACCAAAGAGAAAAGGGGGACGAGACAGGTGGGGCTGACAGAGCCCAGGGGGAGGCAACAGAGAGGCAGAGGCAGGGAGGGTGGAAGACGGTGAGAGAAGGAAAAAGACTCAGGGGGAGGGGAAATGAAGACCCAGAGAGGGGAACACAGACGTCTAGAGAGAAGGTGACAGCGCATTCCAGGAAAAAATGTAGACAGGAAGGCAAAGTCCGAAAGCCAGAATTCACCCGGAGTTATACCCTTCGGCACCTCTCCACTCCCCCAGCAGAGGGCGCCCGAGACCCCGTTCCCCGCTTCCGGGGTGGGCCACTCTCTGCCACTTCGCCCCAAGCACCGCCCCCACCATGGGGCTATTTTTACTCGGTGTCACCGAACACCGATGGCTGGAAGGCCAACGTCTTGTCTGCCCTTCGGCTCCTGCGAGTGACCCTGGGGCGTCTCCCGGCCCACCCTCTGCCTGCTCCTGGCAGGCCCCGCCTGGCAGTGTTCAGGGCTACAGCTCAGCACCGCCCCCCGCCCCCCAGGTCTTGGGAAGTCAGGAGGAATTCAGGGGAGCCCCCGGGGAGACCTTGGCGAGGGGACGGGGCGCGCATGTTCAGTGGTTTCCAGCCGCCAGAGCGTCCCCAGGATGGGGCAACCACCCTGGCAAGTGGGGGAGCCATCAAAAGCCTGGTGTTAAAAAAGCCCTAGACAGCAGCAGAGGGAGGGGGAGACCCCCGGCGGCCCCGGGCGAGGGCGGTCAGCGGGATTCAGAGCCGGGACTCCACAGCCGAGCCCTCCAGGGACGCGGAGACGA
This sequence comes from Tolypeutes matacus, assembly GCA_026826555.1. NCBI lineage: Eukaryota > Metazoa > Chordata > Mammalia > Cingulata > Chlamyphoridae > Tolypeutes > Tolypeutes matacus. The sequence goes on from JAKSZT010054134.1 coordinate 2,079,060, forward strand.
GGGAAAGCCAGAGGCCCAGGACAGGGAGCCAAGGACAGACACCCGGAGGGCTAGGAGATACTGAGAGCGAAGAGACCCAGAGCCAAGAAACCGACGGCGGGGGAGAGGACAGAACGCCCCAGATCCAGGGCCCAGAGGCTGACACCCGGAGGGACCCGGAGCCACCAAACTCAGAATTGGCCCATAGAGACCTTCGGAGTTAGGGTGCCGGCAGAGACCGCGGCCCCGCGCGATGACAGAGACGCCCAGAGACCACGTGAGAGCGAGACGTGGAAAGGTGTGACCCCCCCACTCCCACCCAAGAGCCGCTGGGGGCCAGAGACACATACGGAAACCCGGGGGGAACTCAGGGCAGAGGCCCCGGGCGACATGGAGACCGAGGGAAAGGGGCCCCGCAGGGCGGACAGACGCCGAGACGGCGCAGCGCGGCGGGGCGCGGAGGGGCAGGCAGGGCGCGCCCCGGCAGAGGGCGCCCCGCCACCCTGGGCCCCGCGGGGTCACGGCGCCCCCGCCCCCGCGCCCGGGCCGGCCCGGCTATTTTTACGCGCCGACACCGGACACCGGGCTGGGGCGGCGGCGGCCACACGTCCGTCCGCGGGTGGCCCGGGCGGCGCGCGCCATGGAGCCGCGGGGCCCGCCGCCGTGCGGCTGCTGCGAGCGGCTGGTGCTCAACGTGGCGGGGCTGCGCTTCGAGACGCGGGCGCGCACGCTCGGCCGCTTCCCGGACACGCTGCTCGGGGACCCGGCGCGGCGCGGCCGCTTCTACGACGGCGCGCGCCGCGAGTACTTCTTCGACCGGCACCGGCCCAGCTTCGACGCGGTGCTCTACTACTACCAGTCGGGCGGGCGGCTGCGGCGGCCGGCGCACGTGCCGCTCGACGTCTTCCTGGAGGAGGTGGCCTTCTACGGGCTGGGCGCGGCGGCGCTGGCGCGCCTGCGCGAGGACGAGGGCTGCGCCGCGCCGCCCGAGCGCCCCCTGCCCCGCCGCGCCTTCGCGCGCCAGCTCTGGCTGCTCTTCGAGTTCCCCGAGAGCTCGCAGGCCGCGCGCGTGCTCGCCGTCGTCTCCGTGCTCGTCATCCTCGTCTCCATCGTCGTCTTCTGCCTCGAGACGCTGCCTGATTTCCGCGACGACCGCGACGACCCTGGCCTCGCCGCGGTGGCCGCCGCCGGCCCGGTGAGGGGCGGGGCCCGGCTGGGGAGAGGCGGGACCTTGGATGGCGCTGGGCGGGGCCCCGGGGGACGGGCGGGAGGACCTGGCCAATGATGAGGCGGGGCCTCTGGGGTGGGGCGGGGCCTGGCGGGCAACCCTGGCCAATGAGAAGGCGGGGCCAGGGACCGGACGGGTTGGGCAGCGCAGGGGCGGGGCCGGCTGGGGACCCGCCTCTAAAAGCAGAGCTGGGGGCGGGGCCTGAGGATGCCAGTAGGAGGAAGGCAGGGCCGAGGTAGGTGAGAAATTCGAAAGCGGGGGAATGACGGGGTGTGGGGCCAGGTAAGAGGAACAGAGAGCCCGCCAACCTGAGCGCCAGGAGAGGGAGGTCCCGAGGACGTGGCCTAGGAGAAGGGCTTTAGGGGTTCGAGTCTGGGCTGGGATGGGGGAGGGCAAGGGGAGGGGAGGCACAGGGGGGCGGGGCCAGGGCTGGGACCCTCTCCTAGAAAAATCAATGCTGGGAGGGGGCCACTTTGGGAGGGAAGAGGTCGAACCCTTCTTAAGCATCATTTCCGGAGTCCGGGCCAGTGACCCCGGGTCAGGAGACAGGTCTGGTCAGGGCTTCCAGGGGCCATCCCTGGGGTCCTGGGAAAGGAGGAGTGTAGGGCCACGAGAAGGAGAGAGCAGGAGCTGGCTATTTAAACCACAAACGTGGACGCGCCCTGGCCTGGACCTCCCTGAACCCCTTCCTCCCCACAGTTCTCTGCTCGCCTGAATGGCTCCAGCACAGTGCCGGGACCCCCGCCCCGCCTGCCCTTCGACGACCCGTTCTTTGTGGTGGAGACGCTGTGCATCTTTTGGTTCTCCTTCGAGCTGCTGGTGCGCCTGGCAGCCTGCCCCAGCAAGGCGGCCTTCTTCAAGAACGTGATGAACCTTATCGATTTCGTAGCCATCCTGCCCTACTTTGTGGCCCTGGGCACGGAGCTGGCGCGGCAGCGGGGGGTGGGCCAGCCGGCCATGTCCCTGGCCATCCTGCGAGTCATCCGCCTGGTGCGCGTCTTCCGCATCTTCAAGCTGTCCCGGCACTCCAAGGGCCTGCAGATTTTGGGCCAGACGCTGCGGGCCTCCATGCGCGAGCTAGGCCTCCTCATCTTCTTCCTCTTCATTGGCGTCGTTCTCTTCTCCAGCGCGGTCTACTTTGCCGAGGTCGACCGGGCAGACACCCATTTCACCAGCATCCCCGAGTCATTCTGGTGGGCCGTGGTCACCATGACCACGGTGGGCTACGGGGACAAGGTGCCCCTCACTGTAGGGGGCAAGATAGTGGGTTCGCTGTGTGCCATTGCTGGCGTGCTGACCATCTCCCTGCCCGTGCCAGTCATTGTTTCCAACTTCAGCTACTTTTACCACCGGGAGACAGAGGATGAAGAGGACGGCATGTATAGCCACGTGGACACACAGCCCTGTGGCACACTGGAGGGCAAGGCCAATGGGGGGTTGGTGGACAGAGATGTGCCTGAGCTGCCACCTCCGCTCTGGGCCCCCCCGGGGAAACACCTGGTCACCGAAGTGTGAGGGATAGTCAAGGTCTACAGGACCTCACATCTCCTTAGAGGGAGGGAGGGAGGGGAGGAGGAAAAGATCAGGGGAAGGGCGTTGGGTTTAGGAAGAACTAGGTTAGGTGGTCTTGAGTGGGAGAGCACCGAGTCCTGTTGGGTCTTGAGTTGTATGATTTGGTAGCTCCTGTGGGGACCTCCTTAGGTGGCAATGGATGGCACTATGTTGTGTCATGTCAAGTTGAGTTATGGCATCTCTGTTGGGGGTGGGGGCACTCCAGTGGTTTGTATTGCATTGAGTTGTGCAAGGTTTGTGGGGTCTTGTAGGGGTAGTGTCGTTGAGGTAGGTTTGGCCCTATAGATTTGTGAGTTTCCTAGATCCATGTTGGATTAGGGTTGGGTTGTAAGTCCAAAAGAGTCTTGTTGAAGTGCATTGTGCAGGGTTGATTCTGTGGTTTTATGAGTCCTCTGGGGCCATGCTGGATCACATTAGGTGGTTACTCATGGCACTGTTGGGACTGATTGTGTGATCGTGCATGATGTTGTTGAGTTGAGACATGTTGGAAATTGTGAGGCTTTGTGATTCTTCTAGAGTCATGTTATTTTAGGTTCTGTGAACTTGAGTCACGTTGAAATATGAAGAGGCAAGTGATATAAGGTGCGCTTTCTAGATCTAGATGTTGAGTTAAGTTGGGTTGGGATGAGTGACCACAGGTGTGTCTTAGGGTTCTGTTGGCTTGCGTTGTGTAGAGTTAGGTGGCTGGACACCTTTCAGCGCTACACTGAGTTGAGCTGTATTGAGTTGCAAAACCATGTGAGTCTTATAGGTCAGTTCAGTTGGGTCATACGGCTGTTTGAGTTTCAGTGGACCATGCCAAGTTGAGTTACATTGAGTTGTGTCATTATGTGAGTCCTTTAGGAATGTTGGGTTGAGTGTACTGTATGTATCCATTGCATAGGGCCACGTGGAGTAGTTTTGGGTTTAGTGGGAGCATCAGGACCCAAGGATAAGAGCATCAGGAAATAATTATGTACCAGGGAGTAAGTGTGGTGATGGGGGTCCTGGGGAGCAGTACTAACTAGTACTACTCACTGTAGGGGGATGGGGTAGATTCTGTGTCTGTAGATTCAGAGGTCCATCCAGGGAGGCTCCGGGTGGCCTAGGGACGTGTAGATACTCCTTCCATTTGCCCCACACCTGCTTCATTTTGCCATTCAAACCCCCTCTCTATCTGTTCTCCACTGCATTTTTGCTTCCAGATGGAGATCTGCACTCTGTCCAGACAAGATGGGGTGTGGGGGGATAGACACCTAAAGCGGGGGGGGGGGGGACAGAGACCCCAGGAGGGATAGAAATCCAGAGAGAGGAAGGGAGAGAAACCCAGAGAGGAGGGGACAGAGACCCAGAGAGAAAGGAACAGAGACCCAGAGAGAAGGGGAGAGAGAGACTCAGAGAGAGGAGACAGAGAGAGATGGACAGATATACAGAGTTGGAGACAGACCATAGCATCCCAGAAAAGGAGAACCAAAAAGAAAAGAAAAAGAGACTGAAAAATTTAGTGCCCCTGAGACCAAGGGAAACAGTGTCTCTATTCCACAGACTCACAGAGTTTCTACATCAGGGCACGTCACCCTGTCTTCCCCACTGCTCCGGAAGGCTGTTGGGCAAACGGGATGTCTCACCCTATTTCACAGTCTCAGGGAAGGGGAGTGGCTTCCCAAGGTCACACACCATGTCCCTGGGGACCAGGACTTGTGGTGGGCTGCCAGATTCCCCAAGCCCCCATCTGACTAATGGCACACACACAACCTCCTGAGTTCAAAAGCCAAGGAAACTGAGGCACAGAGGGGCAGATGTTACCCAAAGTCACGAGGCCAAAAATTTTCAGAGGACTTTCAGAGCTAAAAGGGCATTTAGAGGAGGATAATGGTTCTCACCATGAACACGTATAAGGCTTCCTACGTGCCAGGTGTCATTCAAAGTACATTAGTTGTATTAATTTATTAAAATTCATCCAGTGGTGATACTGTTATTTTTAGCCATACGCCTCCCCTGCCCCTCCCCCTTTTTTTGTCAAATGAGATCTTTTTTCGAGGCACCAATGTGAAACACCAGAGGGGAGCTGGCTGAGGGGAAACATACCTCCTTTCTTCTTGGCAACTCAAAAGGCAGCTGAGAAATTCCATTTGGGAACCACTGAGCTAATCCAACCACTTTAAATGCATAGACACAAATACGGAGACGTAGGTACAGGTTACGGGAAGAGTTCGGTAAAGGTCGAAATAATACAGCCTTTCGGTGACCACTTGTCCTGAAATGGAGAGAAAGGCACCTTGAGAAGACCCCCTCATGTTGACAGCGACAAGGCACAGACCAAAAGAGGTGGAGAGCGGGAAGCGGCTGTGGCTCAATCAGTGGGGCTCCCGTTCACCATATGGGAGGCCCCGGGTTCGGTTCCCGGGGCCTCCTGGTGAAGGCAGCTGGCCCGCGTGGCGCGGTGAGCTGACGCAGCAGGATGACCCAAGCAGACACAGAAAAACGCACAGCAAATAAATAAGTAAATAAATAAAATCTTAAAAAAAAAAAAAAAAGAGGTGGAGACCCAGAGAGGGGACAGCCAGCCTAGAGACGGGGGTGGGGGGGGGTCACCAAACCCCCGACGAGGGGGGTCGGGCAACCAGAGGGGGGGTATCGCAGTGAGGAAAAAGATGGGGGACAGGCAGAGACCCCTAGAGAGCAGGGAGAGAGACTAAAGGACCTTCCAAGGTTTCCCCTCTCCCACCCCATCAGAAACTGGAAGTTACAGAGTCCCTCTGGATGTTAGGGATGGTGAAGGAGGAGAGGTCAGGTAGGTGACCCCTGTGGACACCCTAAACCTGGGAAGGTGCCCTTCCCCCACCCCAGGGGCAATTGCAGCTGCTTTCAGTGTTGCCTTGGCTCAGGGGGTGGGGGCAGGGAAAGGGGAACACCCGAATCCGGGGACACCCTTCCTGCCACCTTGCCATGCTATATTTAGGTTGAAGGAGGGGTACGGGATGACCCCCCCCTCCAAAGGCAGGTGTCAGCTTTCCTCCTGAAAATAGCTTGGGGAGGGGAGCCCAGGTCCTGGGTGGTTGGGTGAAGGGACCCAGGACTGCACTTCCTGTCCTGTCTCCGTCCCTCTGAGAGTCTCTGTCCCTCTCTCTCGGTCTCTGTCCCCTTTTTTCTCTGTTTCGGTGCCTTTCTCTCGTTCTCTCCCTTCGTTCATCTCTCGTCACTGTTTTTCTAAACAGGTCATTCTGTTCCCAAAACCTGTCTCTGTCTATCTCTGACTCCTGTAATACCTTGAATTTCTCTTAGCTGAGCTCAGGACAAGACCCTCTCCCCAGTCCCCATCCAAGGAATTCCAGTAGAGAGACCTATGTGGGAGAGCCCCCCACATCCATTGTCCCCCCCGGAGCCTTATCGCTGTGCAAGGCCAGCTGGATAATGTCTGTGCTGGGGCTCCTGGGAGCATGGGGATGAGAACAGCGGGTGGGAATCTGCCCCTGCCCTGGGAATGACACTTAATTGGCAAAAAAAGGCAAAGGAATCCTAAAGCCCAGACTCCGGGGTCTGCGGGAGGAGGGGCGGGTGTCTGGCTCCTGGGTCTAAAGGGGGTCTTGGGACTTCAGACTCCTAGGTTCTTGAGGAGTGGGGCCTGAAGCCCTGGACCCTCGGGTCTAGGGAAGGAGGGGCTGGGGGCTTGGACCCCAGAGTCTGGAGGAGAGGCCTAAAAGCTCTGGACTCAAAGGACTGAGGGAGGAGGAAGTTGGGAGCCGGGA
>JAKSZT010054134.1:2085576-2137612 GCA_026826555.1 Tolypeutes matacus
CCGGGTCCGAGGGAGGAGGGGCTGGGCGCCCGGCCCCCCGGGACCGAGCGGGCGGGGAGCCGAACGAGCCAGGCCGGGCTTCCGAGGTCCGGGCCGGCGCGTGGAAGGCGGGATCCCCGGCCCCTCCTCCGCCGTCGGGCGCCGCCCCGCCCCCGCCCCGACCGGGGCGCTCGCGAGCGTGTGCAGCGAGCTGCGGGCGGGCGAGCGGGCGTCCCCGCAGACAGCGAGCAGGAGGAGGAGCCGCCGCCGCGCCGGGGGCAGCCGGGGAGCCCAGGAGGGCGCCCCAGGTGAGAGACGCCGCGCCTCTGCCCCCGGGATTCCGGCGCCCGGGTAGGGAGGGGCGGGACTTGGCGGAGGAAACTGAGGCAGGAGGGAAGTGAAGTGTCCCTCGACATCCAGCTTGTCCACCCCGAATGGGGGCTCAGGAGTCCAGACCCCAGGCCCAAAGCTTGCGGATGAGGAGGGGCCTAGGAGTCCGGATTGCTGAGTCCCTGGGGAGAAAAGGGTCTGGGTCCCCGAGCCCTGGGTCTGAGGGAGGGGAACGGGGGCCTGGATTCTTGAGTATGGGGGAGGAGACAGGACTCCTGGACTGAGGAAGGGGGCAGCTGGGGACTAGAATTCCTGGTCCTGGCTGGGGCAGCCTGCGCCCCTCTTCACACCCCCACCCTTCCCATCTCTGAGCTGGGGCAGGCAGCCACTGCAGGTATGTGCAGTAGAAGTCTCGGACGGGCCCTGGCCTGTCCCGTGAGGAGGGAACATTCCAGGAAGCGGCCCCGGGGACCCAGGCCTTCTGGAGAGTGGGCCCTCAGGGACCCGAGTGTCCAGGCCAGCCCCGCCCCCGCCCCATCGGAGGAGGATGTAATCTTTTCCAGCCTCCTCCATCCGCTGCCTCTCACCCTCCCCCTCCCCCAGCTGCTTCCCCTCAGCCAGGAGCCATCACCTGGGCAGGGAAGAGGCCTCTGGGAAGGGGGCAGGGCCCCAACTCCTGGGTACCCTCCCTGTAAGAGGAATGCTGGGAGGCGTGTGTCCAGGGGTTCAGGGTCCCCCTCCACCTGCCTGTCTGACGTGGCTGTTCCCTTTTTTCTCCTAGGTGGTTGCCCCCCCTCCCTCTCCTGAGATGTCAGTGAGGAGGAGACCGCCTGTGTCCCCCACAGGGGCCCTCCGGAGCCCGGGGGCCCCCAGCCCCAGAGCTCCAAGGAGGAGGAGGAGGTGCTGACAGGTCTGGTAACCACGGCTGCTTCCCAATCCTCTTCACACTACCCTTTCCCAGAACCACAGGCTTCCCAAGCGTTGTGGGGAAACTACCATATCCTTGCCCCTCCAGCTGTCCAGGCGTGACCACTATTACAGACAGGGAAACTGAGGCCCCTGCTGGGAGAGGAAGTGTTTGCCCTTGTTAGTGGCAGTTTGGAGCTGAACTTGGATCTCCCCAGAATTCCAGAACTTGGCCTTTCCCCCACTTTTGGAGCCTCAAACCTCCGGGCTTTGGGACTTCTTCTGGGCTGTAGTAGCAGGACGCAAGTGGCCCAGCCTGGGTTTGGGTCCCACCTCTGCCACTTGCTGGCTGTGTGACCTGGTGCCAGTCGCTAACCTCTCTGAGCCCGTTGCCCCATTTGTTTGCTATCATTAGTGATAGTGGTCGCATAATTATTAGTAAGTTAGAAGTTGCGTATGACCAAGTCCCAGAATACAGGCTACCCTAAGGTTCTAGAACAAAGGCCTCCTCTCTGGGGTTCCCAAATTATGTCCCCACCCCCAGCTTCTCTAACCCCAGCCCTTCCCCCACCTCTTTCCTCAGGTGCCCAGCAAGATGCACCCCCACCCTGCAGGCTCCCTCCCCGTCCTCCTCCTCCTCCTCCTCCTCCTCCTTTTCCTCCCCAGCACCCCAGCAGAGCCCTCTCCCCCAACCTCAACACGGCTGCCTCCATTTCTGGCCCCTGAGTGGGACCTCCTGTCCCCACGAGTAGCCCTGTCCCGGGGCGCCCCCGCAGGGCCCCCTCTACTCTTCCTGCTGGAGGCCGGAGCCTTTGGAGAGCCTGTGGGCGTCCCGGCCAACCGCAGCCGGCGCGGGGTGAGCGACACAGCCCCAGCCAACCGCCGGGGCGAGCTGGCGGTGTGCGACGCGGTCAGCGGCTGGGTGACCGACCGCCGGACGGCCGTGGACCTGCGTGGGCGTGAGGTGGAGGTGCTGGGCGAGGTGCCGGCGGCTGGTGGCAGCCCTCTCCGCCAGTACTTCTTTGAGACCCGCTGCAAGGCTGACAGCACTGGGGACGCTGGCCTCGCGGTGGGTGGGGGGGGCTGCCGGGGTGTGGACCGGCGGCACTGGGTGTCGGAGTGCAAGGCCAAGCAGTCCTACGTGCGGGCACTGACCACCGATGCCCAGGGCCGCGTGGGCTGGCGATGGATTCGAATCGACACTGCCTGCGTCTGCACACTTCTCAGCAGGACTGGCCGGGCCTGATGCCCACGCCCAGAAACTGGGCCAACTGAGAGAGCTGGGCCCTGAGAGACCTTGGGAATGGCCTGGCTGCTCTGGGGACCTCAGTTTGCAGACCTGTCCAAGGGATGCAAAATCCTAGCTCTCTGCTTTTGAGAGCTGTCTGTGCAGCACAGGTGGAGAAACCAAAAGGAGTTTTGGAAGATGAGTAGTTCTGCTGGAGGAGCTTGAGCATAATAATAACGATGGTGATGACGATGATAATAATAATAGCCAATATTTACTGAGTACTTCCTGTTTGTCAGCCCCAATACATAACTTGCCAGATCAACTCTGGTGGATTTGACCATTGGAGGCCCTTGGCTTCTAAGATGCTGATCACTCATGTTCAGAGGACACTGCTTAACCCACCCTGGAGAGTGGGACAAGAAGGGGATACATCCAGAAGTGGGTGGGGCCACCTAGACACTGGAACATACAAGCAACAGCTCAAGATCATGGCCCATGGAAGGCATCCCGAGGGCCTCCCACCGTGGAGTACCTGGGATCTGGGACTCAAATAAGAAGTCTTGGTTAGAGAGGGGCAGCTGTTGGCTTAGAATTCTGGATGTTTTGTAAGGTAGTGAACCTCCTGTCACAGTTGGACACAAGCAAGGTTGGATGATAGGTCAGGATGCTGGAGAATTCAGTTTCTTGCCTCTACCTTTATCCTACATTGGGAAAGAAAGAAGTAGACCTCAACATTGTCCAGTTTGAATAGGACATGAGGTTGGTGGGATGAGATAATAGGGGTTGAGAAGGCAGAGGCCTTGACGGAAAGATCCTTAAAGTGAGATGAAGCTACGGGCAGACCCTGTACCCCTACCACTTCATAGCCCCACCCGTTGCCAGCACACATGCACATATACACGTGCAAACACAAACACACATGCAGTCTTTTAGGACGACCTTGGCATTGGGGCATAGACATCCTCCCTTCCCTGTCCACACAGCCTGGCCCCTGAGAAGGAAGAGGAGCAGGAAGGGGCCTGGCTGCCTCTGTTTCTCCATGCTGCATTCCAGGTCTCTGGTGCCACTGCCTTGTTTGCTGCCTCCATCTCCCTCTCTAACCCTCCTGTTTCTGGTCTCTGGGTCAGTAGCTCTCTCTCTCTCTCTGTCCCTGTCTCTTTCTCACTCACTGTCTCACCCATTCTTGTATTTCTTTTTCATCAAATCTCATTCTGCCTCCCTCCCTCTCTGTGTAAGGGTTTTTCTGTGGAGCTGTCCGTCTTCGCCCACTCCCATGCCCAGGTGGAAGTTTTCAACCAAATCAAAGGCAGGTGGGACAGAAGAGGCTGACTCCTTCAGCACACACAGGGTGGGCGCGGGATCACAGGGAAGGCTCTGGGAAGTCTGGAAATCGTTACCCCAGGAGGTGGGCAGGCCTGGCAGAGTGAAGAGGCAATCAAAAAGGTTGGGACCCTGTGTGTAATCCCTGGCGTGGCTCGGTAGGAAAGGGGGGTGGGTTTCTCACGGATTCCCTCGGTGCTGAGTGGTCTCTGACGTCCCCTCTCCCAGTTCTCTGTCCCCTCTCTCTGGTGTCTGTTCCCCCCCCCCCTCTCTGGGTCTCTATCCCCTTCCTTCTGAGCCTCTGACCCTCTCTCTGGGTGTCTGTCCCCCTTCTCTCAAAGTCTCTGTACCTGGGTCTATTTCTCCATCTCCATGGCTGCAGGTCCTCTATTGGTTGGACCCGGTGTGGGCGGGTTCTGTCACCTGGGGCAACAGCAACAACAAGCTGATCCTACTAGGCCATGGGGTGGGGGTGGGGCCATGGCTGGCCGGACCTTAGCTCTGCGCTATGGCCCCCTCTGGCCCCCCATTTCTGGGACAGAGGGGGCTGGGTCTTGGCCCTCCTGGCATCTCACCAGCAGTGGCGTCGCCCACCACATTATCCCACCTGCGCCCTTTCCTTCGCCCACTGTGCAGGTGAGAAGCCCCCACCCTTCTGGGGACCCAGACTCCTGTGTTGGAATGAAGAGGGGCTGGAGATCCAGGCACCTGGGTGCTGACAGAAAAGGGGGGTGGTTTTGTACCAAGGACGAGGGTCCAGGGAACTGGATGCCCCAAACTGGAGGGACGAGCCTGCTGGGCCCTGGCCTGTTAGAGGACTAGGCTGGAGGTCCCGGAGGCCTCGGTCCTTTTCATTGAGTCCTTTGCCTTCACCCCAGTCCACGGTCGCAGGCCCCCTAAACCCAGCCGCAAAGCAGGGTCCGCACATCTGGGCTTTCGACGAGGTCATTAGCAGGTGGGAGACAACCTCCGGCTCGGCGCAGGTGCCCAAGACCCACGGCGGCCCCTACGCGCAGCCCAAGGCCCCAGAGCCTGCGGACCCCACGCGAACTGTGGGCATCAAGGATGTAGGTGAAAAGGTAAGGTTCGGGGCCGCCGGGGAGCGCGGGAGACAGGGCTGAGGACCGCACTTGGGTCTCCCGCGCTCTCTGGTCCTTGCGTCGCCTTTCTGCAGCTCAGACACCGCGGCTGGCGCCTGCCTCTGATCACAAAGCACCAGCACAGCGAGACGCGGGCGCGGTACACGGGCTGGCCCGGCCTGGACCCGTGCGCCACCTTCTTCGTCGGGCCCCAGCCCCTGGAGCTGGCCGATCACCACCGCGCAGGCCCTTCCCAGGTAGCGGCGTGGAAGGCGGTGCAGACGCGGTGGGGCAGAGCTTGGAGCACCTGGGGAGGGTCGGAGGGACTCGTGGGCCGGGGGCGTGACAGGGCCCTGGGGCAGGGCCAGAAGGAATTTTTTTTTTTTTTTATAAGATTTTATTTATTTATTCATTTATCCCCCCCTTGCTGCTTGTGCTCGCTGGGTCAGCTAACCACGCCGCGCAGGCGGGCTCGCGCTCACCAGGAGGACCCGGGAACCGAACCCGGGGCCTCCCACATGGCAAAAGGGAGCCCCACTGATTGAGCCACAGCCGCTTCCCAGAAGGAATTTTGTTATTGGGGTGCGGCTTAAGGGTCTGGGGCGAGAGCAAACCTTTTAGAGAGGGGCCAAAAGGAGGGGGTGACTAGAGCCCCGAAATCTTGGCTCTGAGGGGGCGGGGCTACGTGGAGGTGCTGAGGCTGGGGGCGGGGCCAGCGGCGCTCTGCCCCCGGGGGTGCGGGACTAGAAAGTACTGAGACTACGTGGGGGGTGCTCCTCGGGTGGGAGGCGGGGCTCGGCTTTCTGGGATGGGAATTAGAGATATTGTTGCCCAAGATGAGGCTGAAGTTCCAGTGGCCGGACCAGGTTGGAGTCGGGGCTGGGGCCGGGAAGGTTTTGGGGCTGGAGACTTGGGTTTGAGCTCCTGGCCAGGGCGCGAAGGCTTTGGATTCTGAAGAGGCCCAGCAGGGACCCTGATTTTGGGAGGGAGCTAAAGCACCCCCGGGCCTGGTGTAAGGGCCCGGTCCAGAAGGGCGGGCAGGCCTGGGTAAGAGGGCTTGGCACGCGCTGGGAGACCTCTTTGTCCCCGCCCCTCCTCCCCAGGCTCTGACCCCCTGGGGCAGGAACTCCGAGCTGGCCGGCCGACCTTTCACAGTATCCGACCAGGGGCTCCTGGACCGTCAGCAGCTCTACCTGACCACCTCGGCCCGGGACTTCCGAGCCTACCCGAGGTGAGCCCGCGCCCGCCGCCCCCGCCGCCCTGGGCTCGAGCACACGCGGAGGCAGCAGCCCGCCCCCGGGAACCTGCAGTGGGCCCGGCAGGCGGTTCTGACCCGGGGGCGAGGCTTTGGGCCCCCCAGATCCGCCTTCCAATGACGCAAAAGCCCGTTTCCAGGTCCTCACTGTCTCGAGAACCCAGGAACCCGGGCTACGAGTCCCCGGCCCCCTACTTCCGAAGGGGTCCGGGAACACCTCCATGGGTGTCCTCGCCTCCAAAGGCAGGGCTTTGGGCCTGCCGCCCACTTAGGACCCAAGGTCTGAGGATCCCGCCGTGCCCCCGCGCCCATGTCGCCCGCCCTCCACAGGAAGGAGCTGTCTGGGTACCCCCGCAAGGACCTGCTGACCTACTGGAGCTTCGCCGAGACGCCCCGGGTCTGGGTTCACGGCCCGCAGGAGCCGCCCCAGCCGCAGCGAGTCCGCGTGCCCCGCGCGCGCCCCACCCCGCCGGCCGTGCCGCACCGCGGGGCGCTGCCTCTGGCGCAGGAGTCCTACGGCCCCCCGCTGCACCCACTCCGCCGGCTCGACCGCTTCTGCCCGCTGGAGGCGCCCTGGGGCGGTCCCCACTGGGAGCCCGTGCCGGGCATCTACAGCGTGCCGCGAGCCTACCGCACCGAGAGCTCCGGCTACGGCGGCGGGAAGCCCGCGCCGGTCTGAGCCGGCCGGGGCCACCCCGCCCCGAATACGGCCCCCGCTGGCGGGGACCTGGCTGAGTCCGGGAAACCCGCCTGGCCCGGGCGGTGCCGAAATGACAGCGAGCGGGCCACATCCCTGCGGTGGAAGGGCCAGAACTTATCTTAGTCAAGGACGGAGTTAAATAGCCTCAAGCATGTCCGTTTCTGGGGACCGCTGCGGGCAGTCTGGCTTCTGGGGGGCCGGGCATGGGGTAGCTGGGGCTCCAGCTGACTCCCTCATGGGGTTCGTCTGGGTGCAGGTGGCCCCACCTCTGGGCGCAGGGCAGGGGGAGGCTTCTCAGAAGGGGGCCCAGCTGAAGGCCTGCTGCACCCCATTTCCTGGGTCCCAACGCTACCCTAGCACCTGAGGACTGGGCCTGAGGTCAGCGCCTGCCAGGGTGTCTCACTGGGGGGAGGGGGCGGCGAGGGAAGAGCCACCGGAGCTCCTGCGCCTCCCTGGCCTTGTGGGCCTCCCGCCCCCGAGGAGATCAGTGTCCAGGTTACACCACCACGTTGCCACCGCCTGGTGGCCTTGCCGCCCCCACAGGGCGCAGGTATAAGACCAGGTAGGCAAGGGACGGGCGGCACCGAGGATGGAGATGTTCCAGGTGAGACTGTGGGACCCTGAGGATCTTCCCTCTACACCCAGCCCACAACTGGGATGAAGAGGGATGGAGTCCTGCGACCTGAAGACCAGGGGGGAGGTGGACAGCCAGTAGGCTTCCTGGAGGGGGAAGGGGGACAGGGCCCATGGGGCGCAGCATCTGAACCAGCTGTCTGGGACAGGCACCCGGGATAGGGACGACAGCCCACAGGGCCCCGCGGGGGGCGGGTAGCAGCGCTGAGGCTTCCGGCTGGGCCTGACTGGCCTCGCCCCAGGGGCTGCTGCTGTGGCTGTTGCTGAGCTCGGGCAGGGTGTGGACGTCTGGGGGGCCACTGCGACCACTGTGCCGGCCCATCAACGCCACCCTGGCTGCCGAGAACGAGGCCTGCCCTGTCTGCATCACTTTCACCACCAGCATCTGTGCCGGCTACTGCCCCAGCATGGTGAGGGGCCACAGTAGGCCAGTGTGCCCCACCGGCGGGGGGGGGGGCTGCCACTGTCCGTTCCAGGCAGGGTCACTTATGGCCAGACCCTGGGGTCCCACAGAAGGTGGGGTGGCAGCAAGGGCGGATGGGTGGCCTGGCCCCCCATCCTGGGACTGGAGAAGTGGAGTTGGTGTTGGGTGGGTGGAAGGGGGCTCCTCAGGCAGACCCTGTGCCCTGCTTCTGGCCTCCAGGTACGGGTGCTGCCGGCTGCCCTTCCACCTGTACCCCAGCCCGTGTGCACCTACCGCGAGCTGCGCTTCGCCTCCGTTCAGCTCCCTGGCTGCCCACCAGGCGTGGACCCTGTGGTCTCCTACCCCGTGGCCCTCAGCTGCCGCTGCGGTCCCTGCCGCCTCAGCAGCTCCGACTGCGGGGGCCCAAAAGCCCAGTTCCTGGGCTGTGACCGCTCCCACCTCCCAGACCTTCTCTTCCTCTAGGGACCCCCAATTCCCCCCCACCCCCACCCATGGACCTGGCAGATGCTCTGTTCCCCCCTCCCAATAAAGGCTTCTCCAACCCGCACTGTGTGTGTCTTGCTGCAGACTCTGGGCCATAAGGCACACTTGTAGCCAGCTTCAGAACCATTTTATACAAAGTCACAGGGTCAGAACTTGTAGAAAACGGGGCGGGGATGGGCCGGGGGTGCCTTTCGGCTCAGGAGGTGTCCATGGTTTCGCCTTCTGGGGGGGAAAGCGAGATCGGGGTCAGAGCAATGCAGAGGATGGGGCCCCAGCTCCAGCCTCCCACCCAGGAGGGTGCTCACTGAGCTCGTTGAAGAGGAAGGCGTCCTGGTACTCCTTCATGTACTGCGTGGAGCGGGACTCGTCCAGGAAGAGCGAGTAGACCCGCTTGATGTCATCCACCTGCACCTCCGTGCCCTGGGGGGGGCGCCAGACCTCAGTGGGGACCCTCCATCCCCCCCACGAGCCCACCACACAGACCCCAGTGCTTGCCACCCCCCATCCCCAGACAGCAGAGGGGAGTGGGCAAGGTCAGGACATGGAGCTTGGATCACTGGTTCAAATCCTGGCTCAGCCACCTCCCCGCTGCGGGCCCAGCCTGTCCAGTGCTGTGCCTTCATCTGTAAAACAGGCCTACCAGCACCCATCTTCATTCAATGGACAGTGACTGAGCTCCGGCTCTTGGCCCAGTCCAGAGATACCAAAAGCAGGTACTGAGGACTAAACGGATGGCCTGCTCTGCCTGGGAGCAGGGCTGTGCAGAGGCCAGGGCGGCCAGCCTCCATCCCGCACCAGCCCCGTGCAAGCCCTGCCCAGCTTCCACCACGGGCTGACCTTGCGTTTCCGGCACACCAGGCTGGCGGCCGTGATGAGCTGGATGGCATAGCGCAGGGAGGTTTCCAGCCCAATGCGGGTCAGCACCGTGTAGGCATCCTCGCTCATCTCCACGTCCTCCTCCTCGCACCTGCAGGGGACGGGTAGGCTGGCTGAGGCAGGCCAGGCCCCTGGTCCTTCCTCCAGGGCTGAGGGGGAGTTTGCATTCTTGGAACCACAGAGAACCAAAGCTCAAACCTGGGCCTCCAGATCCCCCAGCCTGGGCTCGTCCTTTCTGCTGCCTGGATCCCCAGCCCCTCCACCCCAGGCCTCAGTTTCCCCATCTGTAAAACAGAGCCCTGCCCCCAGGCTCCAGGTCGGTCACACTGTGAACGCCTGGCAGCCCTGTCCGCACCGGATGCGAAGGATTTGCTTCGTGTCTTTCTCGCTATAGGGGGACGTGGAGACGATAAGCAGGCGGTCCAGCAGATCAATGGGGATGCCATGCGGGCTCTGGTAGCTGGTGCCCCGGATCCTGGGCAAGGAGGAGAAGAGGGATTGTCAGGGGGACCCCTAGAGCCCAGCAGGGGCCCCGAGTCTCCACTGGCTCCATCCAGATCACTCCCGCCCCCGTGCCCACCTCAATCCACTTAACCTTCAGCTCACGGCTCACGTCCCAGCCTGACTGCTGCCTCCCAAACTGCGTCAGCCGGACTGCGTCAGCCCCCAGGCCGGGATCTACAGCCAGCATCCAGCATTGCTGCCTGAAGGCCGCACACTCCTGCTCATCACTAAGCCCTACAGGGAAGGCGCCTGGAGCGCCTCACTCGTGGGCCCTGGGCAGCACTCAGGAAACGCGAGCACACCCCTCCCCCCAGATACCCCATGGGCAGGTCCCCACACTCTGCTCTGCAGCCTGGACAGCCGTTCCCAGCCTGGCCCCGCCTCTTCCAACCCACAATGTTGCTGAGATCAAATTCCAGCCTTGTTCCCTTCTAGACACGCAACCTTGGGCTAGTCCTGGGTCTCTCTGCCTTGGGCCTTGATCTATAAAATGGGGCTTCTTTGGAGGATCCCAGCAGTTTATCCAGCACAGACGCGGGCAGACCTGCCCCTTGCCCCCAGCAGCCATCCCTGCTTCCTGCCCACCGCCCAGAGTGTTCGAGGCGACCTTCCTCAGCCTGCCCTGCAGCCAGGTGTGGCCAGGGGCCTGAGCAGTGCTGGGGAGCGCTGGGCAGAGCCCCTGAAGCACAGCTCACCAGCACGCTGCTCGCCCTCCACCTCCTCACCCTCCCTAGGGGCTGAGACGTGGCCAGGGGAGCAGAGCTAGCTGGATGGCATCTGAGCTATCTGAGCACGTGCCTATTGTGTCCCAGAAATCACTCCCTGGCCTCCTTATGCCAAAAGAAATATTAAGAGCTCCGCAGCCACCCCAGGGTCAGAGCGCAAGTGTGTCCGCAGCCTGCTCACCGGGTGATGCCGCGATTGGTGGCCATGATGAGTACAGGTGCCATGTCGCTCTCCAGGGCCCGGTTGAGGAAGGAGAAGCTCTCGATGTCCAGCATGTGGACCTCATCGATGAACAGCACCTGGGGCCATCAGGGCAGGGGTCAAATTCGCCCCCACAACTCAGCCCTGCCCCGACCACCAGCCTAGCTCAGCCTGGGAACTCACCCCAGGGATGATCTCTGCCTTGCCCTCCTCACGCCACTCGGCCACCTTGGCATTGATCTGCTCACGGACTTCTGACTTGATCTCCCCCGTGTCGCCTGTGGGAGGCGGGAGGTGGGGTGGGTGGCCGTCAGGAGGAGCCAGGGATCCAGGGACTCCCCACCAGCCCTCCCGAGGGAGGGACGGACCTGACAGAGCAGGAGAGAAGACAGAAATGGGGAGGGAGGGAGAGGGCCTCACCCGAGAAGAGAGCCAGGAAGCCCTGGGTGCGGGAGTTGATGACATCGATCTCGTGCAGGGACACGGTGTGCACCACCTCCTTGCGTTTCTGTAGCTCCCCGTCCGGGCACTGCACGAACTTGGTCTGTGGGGCCGCAGAGGTGGGTGGAGACAGGGCAGACAAAGGCATGAAGGGGGAGCCCACAGGGGCTGCTGGGGGTGAGTGGAGCTCCCTGGATTAGAGCTGGGAGTCTGGAGGGAGGCAGGAGAGTGACAGGGGTCACCTGAAAGCCCAGACACAAGAGTCAAGACCAGGGGCATTCATGAGTGAGAGAGGACGGGGTCCTGCCTGGAGGCCCTCACAAACCTCAGGCAACAGGGGAGAGACGGAGTCCAAGTGCCAGGTCAAGGGGGTCCCAAGAGTACCAGGGATGTGGGGTCAGGGAGAGTGGACCCAGATGCCCTGGACCCTGGGGTGTGGAGTAGACGGGGAATCCCTGGCGCACCTGGGAGCCCATGGCGTCATAGTCACGTGCACGCGTGAAGGAGCGGCCCAGCTTGGAGATCTTGCCCGTAGCCTTGTCGATGGTGATTACGTCCCTGCAGGGGGAGGGGGCGGGAGTGAGGAGAGCAGAGACCTGAGCTCCCTGCCGCCCGGCCACCCCACCAGGCATCCACCGCTCACCCGGCCTGGACCTTGTCCTTGGTCAGGGACTCGATCATCTTGGTGCCCAGATCATAGATGGTCTCCATCTCCGTGGTCTTGAGTGTCAGCTTGCCCACCTTGGAGCCCTGGGAGTGGGGATGGGCCAAGGAAGGGGCTCAGAGAGGAACCAGAGACCTTGTGCCGGCTCTCCACCAAGCTTCCAGCCCCACCCAGGCCTCTTCAGACAGCTTTAAGATGGGCATGACAAGAGGCCGCTTTGGGGGGCGGATGTGTCACCTTCACAACTGTCACGATGACCTCGTGGATGTGGCAGAACTCAGCAAACTGTGCACTGCCAGCCAATGCCATTTTCTGGATACGAATGACATCTCGATAGAGAGGCTAATGCCAACACGGGTTTCATGTCCCACAAAATAGTAGGGGGTGTCAAGATCTAAAGTTCCTTTTGTAGCACCCAAAAAAAAGGTGGTTGTCGTTTTGTTTCGTTTTGTTTTAACCATAAGATCAGAAAACTCAGCCAAGCAAAAAGAAAACAAAAATGCCAAAACCCCTCTCCAGGGGATAAGCAGTTAAGGCCGTTCAGGCTTTTCCCAATATATCCAACAATCTCTGGTTCCTGGAATTGTATTGCAAAGTTACAGGGACAGGATTAGAAGCTCCAGGATTAGAGGAGGGAGTTCAAGGGAGCTTGGACCCCTCAGGAAGGTTTTATTTTATTATTATTTTTTAAGATTTATTTATTTACTTTATCTATTTTAACCCCCCCCCTCCCCATTTGCTGTTTTGTGTCCATTTGCTGGGCAATTCTCTGTGTCTGTTTTCTGCTATCTCTTCTCATCTTCCTCCTCCAGTCTTCACCAGGATTCGATCCTGGAGACTTCCAATGTAGGAGTCAGGTATTCTGCCGCCTGCGCTACCTTGGCTCCTGGCTTCCAGAGCTTTCGGAGCATCTCGTCTTGTCTCTCCCCTGCGTCTCTCTCTTGTTGTGTCATCATCTTGCTGCATGGCTCCTGGGGCCTGGCGGCTCACCAGCACACAGAGCCTGGCAGCCCATGCGCCTTCTCTCTATTTTTCATTTTACCGGGAGGTCCCGGGGATCAAACCCAGGTCCCTCCATATGGCAGACGGATTCCCAACCATTTGAGTCACATCCGCCCCCCCTCAGGAAGGTTTTAGAGTTTTACAAGGAGGATGCACTCATGGATTTCTTTTTTTTTTTTTTTTTTTTTTTTAAAGATTTTATTTATTTATTCATTTATCCCCCCCTTGCTGCTTGTGCTCGCTGGGTCAGCCAACCACGCCGTGCGGGCGGGCTTGCCTTCACCAGGAGGCCCTGGGAACCGAACCTGGGGCCTCCCATATGGTAAACGGGAGCCCTACTGATAGAGCCACAGCCGCTTCCCACTCATGGATTTCTTGCGTGATAAACATTTAATGTAAAATTTAACTACAAAGACATTGGTGGGAATAGAGACTGTAAGCTTTACGTCCATGCTAAATTCCTTGAACTTGATAACTGTACTTAAGGTGATCACAGAAGCGAATAGCCTTGCTCGTAGCAAATGTACACGGAAGTATTAAGTGTTTAAGGAGTATGATGTGTGCAAACTGCTCTCAAATATGCAGGAAATAGATAGATGGGAGGATGACAGAATGATAGAGCACAGGTGGAAAAACGTTAAAATTGGTGGACTTGGTACCCAGGGAAGAAGGGTATGCTGGCGTTCTCTGTATGGGATTTATATTATTTTTGCAACTGTCCTGTAACTTTGAAAATATTTCAAAATTTTAAGTTAAAAAATGTTAAATTGAAAGCAGCCAGACACGAAAGGCCCCGTCTCACATGATTCCAGTTCTGTGGAATGCTCAGAGACAGCGCAGATGACTGGGGCCAGGGGCGGCGGGGAATGGGCAGTGACTACTATGGCTGTGGGGTGAGGGACGTGTGCAGGAACCAGGCAGTGGAGATGGCAGCACAACACAGGCCTGTTCTAAAGGCCACTGAATCGTACACTTTAATGGCTAACTTCAGGTTATGGGAATTTTACCTCAGTGTCTAAAAAAGGGGGTGATCACGAATGTTAAGAGGAGCTTGTTTTCCTGCTACAGATTACTGAGTAGAATTATTTGAGGAGTCTTCTGGCTTCTGTTGGGCATTGATGGCCAGTCTTCTATCCAGAAAGGCAACTTGGAAAGACCCGACAACTAGCTACATGCTTCTGATGTTCCTTTTTACATGACGCCTATTTTTTTTTTTTTTTTTTTAGGTACCAGGGGCCGGGGATTGAACCTGGGACCTTGTATGTGGGAAGCTGGTGCTCAGCCACTGAGCCACATTGGCTCTCCTGAGTTGGTTTTTTTCCATTTGTTTTGCTTGTTGTTTGTTTGTTCTGTTTTTTTTTTAGGAGGCACCTGGATCCAAACCCGGGACCTCCCATGTGGGAAGCAGGCGCTCAACCACTTGAGCCACATCCGCTCACAAGATAGATACTTTTGGTGACAGAATTCTAAACTTCCGAAATTCCCCTGGTGGTGATTCTCATTTTCTTTTCCAGTCCATGTCACATAAATTGGAAAAAGGAAGTCTGCTTGGGAGCATGCAGGGTAACTTGCACTCTAATAGAATGCTGCGCGGGTGACGGCAGCTCGAGTGCTTTGCACATGCTCTGAACCATCTCCAAGGAGGAGCGTGCTGGACGCCAGACCCTGCGAGGCTCCCAGGCTGTTCTGTGAAAGCGCCGTCCAGGAAGGCATTGCCTCACTCAAGGAAGTCTCCTGGGGAGAGACCTCCAAGTTCAACTTCACGAGAGCCAAGACTGAATCCTGAATTTCAATGCAGCTAATCCCACAAGTCAGAGGCGAGTTTCCTAAATAGCCCTATTGAGAGACTCCTCCGTAAAGCGCCTGCGTCTGAGTCGTACGGTATTTCAAGCCTCCTCACCCTCTCTGACATTCCTGTAATTCATAAGTCTACCTTGTTAGAGAGATGGTTGATTGTTAGAAAAAAAAAAAGAGAGAGAGAGAGAAAACTACAAATATTAGGCACCTCCCTCCCACATGGGAGGTCCCAGGTTTGGTTCCCAGTGCCTCCTAAAAGGAAGATGAAGAAACAAAGCAAATGCAAACAACGAGGGGATGGGGAGAAATAAATAAAAAATAAATCTTTTAGAAACAAACAAACAAAACAAACAAAAAACAGACTTAAAAGACAAGAACTTTTCAGAATGGATAAGACTAAACTATGGGGTCTAGGGACACAGCTGGGTGGTAAAGCTCTAAGGAATCTCGAGTGAGCATGAAAGGGGTGTTTACTTCCTGTGGGCACTGCCTGGGGTGGCTGGCGAGTGCTAAGTTTTGACCTAGGAGGTGGTTATTAGGGCACTGTTCAATAATAATTTATTAGCTGACATGCTCATTTTACACATCTTTGTATCTGTTTCACAATAAAAGGCTAATGAGAATACCCTAGCTAAAATACAGACAGAGAAAAACCATATCTAACCTGCAAGCTGGGTGGGAAGCACCTTCTAGTACCAACCTGCATGAATCCCACACAATGGTTAAAGAGCCTGTCAGCCATCACCTGCTTATCATTCTGCCACCTCGGTTTTATCAGCTGGGTCCCTCAGAAACGGGTAAACCACGGTCAAGGTGACAGGTCCCTGCTGTTGGTGCAGATGGCTCCAACCGGCAGCTCTGACATTCCATGGGATTCCGTGTGCAGCATGGACCTGACGCCCTCCCCCCTGCCCTGGGACCAGGGATGGCCGGAGCTCGGGACCAGACTCACCGTCCCCGTGGCTGGCCGGTCGATCTGGACCTCCACCACCTCCCCTTCGATGATCTCGGTCTCCTCCCTGAGCCAGAGCAGATGTGAGGAGGCAGCTCTCGGGTCCACACCCCCACCCTCAGGGACCATCGCTTCCCACAGGCCCTTGCACGGAGAGCCCCGTGCTCACTTGATGCGAACACCGATCGAGCGCCGGAAGGCCTGTGTCAGTGCCTCTGTCTTGCTCATCTCCAAGGAAAAGATCTCGCTGCCAGCGATGGCTGTGAAGGGGGTGTCAGGGCCCAGGGCCTGGGCCATGCCTGGAGAGGAGGAGATCTGGGTAGGTGGGGGTGGTTCTGGCACCGGCCCCCTCCCACATGCCCTCAGGGCACACCAGCACCTTTCCTTACACTGGAAGGACAAGGGGCCACGTAAGAAGCATCCCCATGCTCCCCAGAGGATAACCCTATAACCCAACAACCTCGCTGGCTAAGCCTCAGTCTACGGAACTCTAGAGCTGTTCAGCCTCGGGGGCAGGGGTGAGGAGCAGGGGTAGGCACCAAGGGGAAAGCGCAGTTAAGAGTGATGGCCCTGGAACCAGACTGCCTAGGTTCAAATCCCGGTCTACCGCTTAGCACTGTGTGACCTTGGGAAGTCTGCCTGTTCCCCAAGCCTCAGTTTCCCCCTCTGTAAAATGGGGAAAGTAGCAGAACAAGTGAACACCATGTGCCTGGCATAGGACAGCACTCAGCACAGGAGCACATGCGTGGGCAAGTCGGCAGAAGCTGGTGCCCAACTGTGACCCTGTCACACAACCAGGAACCAGCACAGGGACAGGCCTGGGGCCAGCAGGGCTGTTTCCTGCTATTGCTCCAAGGACTGAACCCCTCTCCAGCTGCCCTTCTTAAGGGCTCAGAGCCAAGTCCTCAGGCAGGATATCATTGAACCCTGACTGGCCATGACGCAGGAACTCATTTTGGTCCCCTTTCTCCAAGGAGGAGGGGATTGAGGCTCTAAGAGGTGTGGCCTTCCCCGGCTTTCTCTCCACAACAGCCCTTAGCGCACAGCTCACCAAGTGTCTACGCAACCTACGAACAAGTGGATGGGTGTGTCGCAGCACACCATGCCAGCACTCCTATGGCTTTCTCTGTCTCTCTCACCAGACTAGGAATTTCTCCAGGGTCAGAGCCAGGCCTGTGGGAGGCCTCACCCCCAGAGACATGAGAGGAGGAATGGCGAATGACTGGCTAAGGAAGATGCCGTGTTTGCCAAATTCTGTGCCTGGATATCTTGGTTCCTACTGTCCAGGAGACTCCAGGTGCTAACTTATCTGGAAAGCCTCCCTGACTTCTTGTCACATTAGTCACTGCCCTGCCCTGTTAGGGTCAGGAGCCTCCTCTGTCCTGTGCTGCCTCTGTCAGAGCACATATCACCCTGGAAGTGACTGTGTCCATGAACACCTCTCCAGGACCAGGAGCTCTTTGAAGCCAGGGCCTTGGTCGGACTCATCCCTACATCCCCAGTGTCTGGTCCAGGGCTGGAGATGGAGACACAGGGTACCTGAGTGAAGGCTGCTTTATTTGAAGACCTGGCTGTTCCCTTGATTCTCACTGCCTGGCCCCACTATCTGAGCACTGTGGGAAGAAAGGGGTTCAAGGAAAGCTTCAACCAAGTGGAGATGCCTGAGCAGGGTTTTATTTTTTTTAGGAGGTAGGGTTTCGAAGGATGGATAGGAGCTCAACAAGGACAATGAGGACCAGATGTCTGTGGTTTGCAACAAGGACTGATGGTTGTCTACCCAATCCCATCTTCCCCTTCTTCCTTAGCTCCAGAACTCTCACCTTAATTATTAAGCAGCAATGGCCCAAATCAAAATTTTAAAAAGTTGTTTAACATACCAACCTCCCTTGCAGCAGAGTTTGACCATATGATTAAATTCTGGTCGATGAGATGTAAGCTAGTGTGGCATTCCCAGGATGGCTGCTTAAAGGGAGGCACCACTAGGTGCACCCTTGCTGTCATTCCCCTCTCTTGCTGCTGTTGGGACTATGTATGGGGAGGCTGGAGCTTAGGCAACTCTCTCAGAACATGAGGCGATGCTGACACGGAAGCCAGTGCAGAAGATGATGAGGTAAAAAGTAGACAACTTCATAGAACTGCTCCGCAAGCCTTAGAGGGCCTGCCTCCAGGTTCTTCTCTGTGAGAGAAGGGAACCTTGGGCATTTAAGCCACTACCATCGTGGGTTTGCTGGTAAATGAAGCTGCCCCTGCCCTACCCCTGACCGAAATGGGAAGCACCACGTGGCAGGGACCAGGAGAGCACCAGCATGGCAAGCCTCTTACCCATGGCGATGGCTGTCTTCCCAGTGCCCGGCTGGCCGGCGATGAGGACCGCCCGCCCGGCGATCTTCCCTTCCCGGATCATCTCCAGCACCACGCCGGCTGCCCGCCGGGCTGCCAGCTGACCCACCATGCCCTGGGAAGCCTGGGGGGTGGGAGACAGGAGAGCAAATGAGGTGACTTCCTGCTGGGGTACACACTGCATTTCCCGGCCAGTGAGGAGAAAGTAGATGCTGTTGGCTGGGACTTCTGGAACAACCCAGAAGGGCACAGGCAACTGACTGGCATACTCTTTTGCCTCCTCTACCCCAATTTTTTAACCCCAATAAAAATCCACGTGTCAAGGGTCTGGGAGCTGGTAACTCTTCCCCACACTCCCCAGTACCCCGGGGACCCTCTGCCCCAGGCCTCTTTGGTACTGCCCGGGCCCCTCTGCTCTACCTGCCGCGGCTCCAAGGCATCGTCCAGCCCCAATCCCCGGATGTGCGAGTGAGCACCTGCATGCAGGGAAAGAACAAGGAGACATGGTTACTGGCCAGCTCTTGGGACTGCGTGGCCTCAGGTAAGGGGCTTCTCCTCTGAGCCCCAGTTTCCACCTTGGTCAAATGAGGGAACAAATCACCACCTCACAGAGTTGCCGGGCGGAGACTCGACACAGTAAATGCTCAGTCAACTGGAGCTGCTCTCAGAATAACATCCTAACTGGACTACGGTCACGAAGACTTGGTTAACCGTACAATCTCACCAGTAACTCAATGGCTAATCATCACGTTTACTTTGTGATCATGGCCCATGCCGCACTCATAGGGCCTAATGGTCTAATTTCATTAGACCTAACCCTGCAAAATGGGAGCTCCAGCTCGATCACCTGGGAGCACCTGCAGGGTTCAAAGGGGGCGGGGGTGACACTCGCGAGATTAAGCCCTTGCCCGGGAATGCAGGCCAGTGAGAGGCGAAGACCGGAGGCAGCGCCTCACACCCAGCCGGAGCCAGTGAACGGCAGCCTGTGGGAAATCAGCAGAACTGAATTGTTGCTACTGCAAAATGATATATTATCTGGCATTTAAAAAAAAGTTTGCCAACCCCTGTACTTAACTGGCAGCACCTCGAGGTGGGTTCAGGGTGCAGCTGGCTTGCCCTGTACCCTCAGCTTCTAGCAGTGCCTGGCCCTTTAAGAGTTGAAACGGGGCCAGCACATCTGTGGTAAGTGCTTTACAAGGATTGCCTTATTCAATCTTACAACCACCAATGGATGAACTATCTTAGTTGCATTTTGCAGATGAAGAAACTGAGGCACAGACAGCCATATGGCTCAGAAGGGGCAGAGCTGGCCTTTTGGAATGCAGCCGTGTGCCTCCAGAGCCCATGCTCCCAGCCGCAAGCTCTTTACTGCCTCTTTTGGAGGCACTGCGTGAATGAATCCGTGGAAGGAAGGAGGGAAAGATGGAGAGTAAAGTCTCTTTCTTCCAGGTGCCCGGGAAAGATTTGCCCATCAGGGGCAAACAGGGTAAGTGGGGTCTAGTGCTCACCGATGCGCTCGATCCTTGTCACATCGCGGATCTCCGGGACCTTGGTGGTGGCTGTCTGGGGGTGCAGGAACACATGTGAGGAGAGCCTGATGGGCCCAGCTTTCACCAGCTCCTCCTCTGCCCCTCCTGTCCACCTCCCACAGAACTCCCCTCTGCTCATTCTCCTCCTGGGCTTGTCAACCACCCAGCCACCAGTTATTCTCACCCTTCCCAGTTGTCTGCCAGTAATGCTGGCTGGTCGACCTCACTACACTGGTAGTCCCAGGAAGACAAGGACTGGGTCTGTCTCACTTGCAGCTCTGTGTCCCCAGGGCCTAGTACACATCTGCTGCTCAGGAACTATTGCTAAGTGAATGAAGTTCCCCCTAACTGTGAGCTCCTTATGGACAGAAACCAGCACAACCCAGCGCCATGTACCTGGTTAGGCCCCTGATTTCGAAGCCTCCTGTCACATCACACTCCCCAGCTCCGGCTGACAGGCCTTTGCATGCGCTGGTCTCTTGACTCAGCATGTTCGTTCCCCCATCCCCCCACCTCCCCCCACCCCCCGCTCACGAAATTAGCTTAGGCGTCACTTCCTCCAAGAGGCTCTCCCCTTCACTTCTCCTAGAGCCTCTGGATATAGAGGCAGAAAAAAGGTGTCTCTTTGGAGTACTGATCTCCCTGTGTAATTTCACATTCAGACAGGGGGACTGTTGGTGTCCTTGACTCCAAGAGACTGGGAGTCCCATGAGGGGCACGGCCCACAACTCTCGTTCACCTTGGGGTGCGATGTTTATGGACTGAGGAAACAACACACTGAAGTGTTCAGTCCTTCTGGAAAGAGCTCATCTGACAGGTGTGTACTGAGGCCTCATGGGTACCCTGTTCTCCAAAGAGAGGAGCCAACTACCTCCCCTTCTCATTTGGAGACAAAGATAAGAAAACACCATCTGGGACAATTCAAGAACCCCTCTGAGAGCCACACAAAAACCTGTACTCAATCTTCATTGTAGCACTAT
The DNA here is from genome assembly GCA_026826555.1 of Tolypeutes matacus. Classification (NCBI taxonomy): domain Eukaryota; kingdom Metazoa; phylum Chordata; class Mammalia; order Cingulata; family Chlamyphoridae; genus Tolypeutes; species Tolypeutes matacus. The sequence goes on from JAKSZT010054134.1 coordinate 2,105,929, forward strand.
TCACAATAGCCAAAATGCAGAAACAACCCAAATGTCCTTCAACTGATGAAGAGATAAACAAAATGTGGTCTACCCATATAATGAAATATTATTCAGCCATAAAACGGAATGAAGTCCTGATACAGGCTATAACATGATGAACCCTGAAAACATCATGCTAAGTCAAAGAAACCAGACGCAAAGGACCATATATTGTTTGACTCCATTTTTATGACATGTCCAAAAGAGGCAAATCTATAGAGACAGAATGCAGATTAGTGGTTGCCTGGGGCTGGGGACAGTAGGGGGGAAATGGGGAGTGACTGCTAACAGACATGGAATTCTTTTGGAGATGATGAAAATGATTGAGAGTTGACTGTGGTGACGGGGACACAACTGAATATACATCAAACTGTATGCTTGGAAATGTGTGAATGGCACAGTATAAGTTGTTATTTAAAAGGATTAAATTACAAAAAAAGAAAAAAGCAGCAGCAGGTGTGCTAACCCAATCTTTCCCTCTGCCACCTGCCCCACGCCTCCTTCCTTCCCGTAGGTCTCTCACCACCCTCTTCTCTTCCATCTGAATGAGGCACTACAGGCATCCAACCAGTGGAAGCTAGTCTCTGCAGCATCCAGGGTTGAGTCTTCTGGGCCACTACAGAGTCAGAAGCCTTCTACCTACTCTCTCCTTTGGAACTCAGGAGGAGCAGGGGACATTGCCCCCAAGCCACTATCAGAACCAACCCGCGCGCGCGCGTGCGCACACACACGCGCGCGCACACACACACACCACAGCCCAGTCTGGCCCTACTGAAGGGAAAAAGAGATGTGGATACAGGAATGCCATTCCTTAGCTCTCCCAACATGAACAGACCTCTCACCAGGGACGGCCTCCACAAGGCCCTCCCCTCTTGCCATAAAGTGACCCCGTGGAAACAGAGGTCATTTTTAAAACACAGGCACCCCCATCTCCTCATACTCCCAACACTTCCTCCTCACCCACAGGAATTGGGTTTCAGGAGTTTTGAGCTTTCATCTTCTACTTCACTTTTGAGTCCTTGCCACAGTAACAGCACAAACTTAAACCTCACCCTCCAGTCACCTGTCCCATCTTGACTGGTGTCACCATCACCATGGCTTCCAGGCATCCAAAAGCCCAGCCCAACCCCGATCTCAAGCCACACCCCTTCTTCATTCAAATCTCTCTCTAGCAGGTACTTGGGGCTGGGCCCAGTGCTCCTGGTCGCTCCTTCATGGAGTTCACGTTCACTCATTCATTCAAACATTCAAGAGATCATTTAGTGAGTAGTCACATGGTGACATGCGCTGTATAGGAAAATGGCCAAAACGTACCTCTGACAAGATCCCAAGCCTCTGAGCCCCTGACCAGCCCTTTCTCGGTTGCCACAGACAACTTTATGATTCTCAACACTGTCTCACGGTTCAAAGCTCACTAAGCGATACTTCACACTCTCAAGATACGGAGAAGTACCCCGCCGGCGCTTCTCCGTTGGAACTGAGGTGACATTCGCACCATCGACAAACCGAGGCTCTCAGATGGCCTGGAGCCCGGGAACCATCAGCCTATAGAGCGGCGACTGCAGAGCTGGCCGCTGATTGCCCTCACAGGATCCCGGAGCTCCTATAACGATGACGGCGTCAGATCCGACCACTGAGACCAGAAATAACCATTTTTTCTTGTCTTTTTTTTTTTTTTTTTTTTTTAGTTTTTATTTTTATTTTTTGTGGAAATAACCATTTGAACCCAGGATTCCGGGATCCCAACTCCTTCTTTTCTCCTCCCTCAAACCAGGAGTCCGGGTCCTCGGGCCCCTCCTCCCTCAGACCCAGGGGTCCGGGTCCTCGGCCCCCTCCTCCTCCATCAGACCCAGGGGTCCGGGTCCTCGGCCCCCTCCTCCCCCATCAGACCCAGGGGTCCGGGTCCTCGGCCCCCTCCTCCCTCAGACCAAGAGGGGCGGCTTCACTCCTCAGTCCTCCGCACGCCAGTACTTACCACGGTTGCCATGATGCTCACCAACCGCCAATGTCCTAGCGGAAACGGAAACGCGCTAGGAACGAGGCGTTCTGGCCCCTCTAGGCTTCCAGATCCTCCAGAGAGCTCTATGATCCCTTATAAATATGCACCCAGCCTTGCGGGGGCGTGGCGTCCCCTCTGCGGCCCCACCCAGCTGCGGAGACTGAGCTGGAGGCTCCTCCTCCTTGCTGGGGCCGATTGCAAAATCCTCTGCTCCTCTTTGAGCAACACACGTCCCTCACGCTCCCCTTCCTCCTTACCCACCCACCTCCCTCTCCCGCGCTCGCTCTGGGGCCTCCAGCTTCACAGTGACAGGCCTCAGGGCCAATCGACTTCCTTAACCGCTTGGCTAAGCCCCGCCCCCCAGAGCTCGCGTCTATCGCTGAGGCCGGGCGGGGCGCCGCGTGCCGGACCCTGTTCACCAATGAGGAGACGCCGGCGCCCCGCCCCCGGGCGCGGACCAATGGCGCCTGCCGGGGCCGGGCGCCGCCTCCTGGCGGCCGCAGGCTTTCTCTGCAGGGACGCCTCCAGGCCCAGTGACGCTGCCGCCGCCTCCTAGCCCGGCCCAGCCTTGCGGGGCGGGAGGGGGCGGGTGCGGTCGTGCAATAGGAAGCCGAGCGAGCTGCAAGCTTCCCGTCGGGCATCAGCTCCCCGGATCCACGCCCTGCCTGGTACATTCCTCGGACAAGTCCGGAGCCGCTTCCTCTGGCCCCCGGAGCCCCCATCCCACGCCGGCCATGCCTCTAAGCCGCAGTTTGTCCATAACCTCACTGCCAGGACTGGAGGAATGGGAAGATGACTTCGACCTGGAGAACACGGTGCTCTTCGAGGTGGCCTGGGAGGTGGCCAACAAGGGTGAGCGCGCCAGGCGCCACGGCCCCGGACCTGGGGGTCGGGGCCCGTTGTCGCGACTCTTGAGTTCTGGGCAAGGAGCCTATGACTCCTGTGTCCTTGGGGAGGGCCTGGGATGTGTCTGCCCCCTTGGGGGTGGGCCTTGAGGGGAGGGGATGGGTCGCCTGGCTCTAAAGAGGAAAGAAGCTGGAGGCCCAGGTGTAGAAGAGAGGGGGCTGAAATGAAAAATTCCTGTGTCGTGGAGGGGGGCTTCCCAGAGACCAGAGACCTGGGTCCTGAACTGAGAGGGGGCCCGGGACTTCTGGGTGCAAACCTGGGAGGCGGCTGGGGTTTCAGACTGGAGGTCCAGGAGGCAGGGACATGGCAATGTAACTCCTGGCTTGGGGGAGAGCCGACTGGGAGATGGGATGGTTGTAGGATCTGGGGCAGCAGCTGCTGGGGAGCAAAGATGGGCGGAGTGTGGTTGGTGCTGAAGGAGCCAAGCTCCTGAGCCGTGGGTTCCTAGGAGCAGGAGAGCCTGCAGCCTTGGGCACACGCCTGCTGGGATGGGGGAGTCTTGCAAGTTCTGATTTGGTCAGGGGCCGGGTCCTAGGATGGGAGTGGCTGGGGGACTGGCATTCTGTGTCCTGGGCTTCGAAGGGCCTGAGGTTCTGATTTGGAGACGTTTGGGGCTGGAATCCCGGGAGCTAGGCCATCTGTACCCTCAGGAGGGAGCGAGCTGGGGGTCTGCTTTGCTGGGTCTTGGAGGAGAAAGGGAGTGGGTCTATATCCTGGGAGGGGGCAGATCATAAGAAACAGGCTCTGGGGTGTGTGGGGGCTGGGAGTCCAGACTCCTGGGTCTGGGATGGAGTCTGGACACCTGAGTTGTCAGTCTGGGAGAGGAGACCTGGGGGCAGGTTGGCAGGGTCCCTGGAGGGTGGGGAATGACGATTTAGGCTTCTCTTGGGCAACTGTGGGAAGCTGAATGGGGCCATAAAGAGGGATTTGCTCCCACCTTGTCACGGAGCCTGACAAAACTTGAACCCAGTTCCTCCAAGCTGTGAACTTGGGAAACCTGAGTCCTGGTAACCCTCAGCTTTTGTCATCCTCGGGTCCCAGCCCTTCCTCCCTCAGGCCCCGGAGTCTGAACCCCCAGCCCCTTCTCCCTCAGATCCAGGAGTCCAGCCTTCCACGTCTTCTTCCCTTGACCCTTGCCTCCAGCCTCCTGCCCCCTCTTCCCTCTGGTCTCCCAATTCCCTCTTCCCACTGTCCCAGGAGTCCAGGTCCCCACTCCTCGCCCATATCCCCGCCCCAGCCCAGGCCCCCAGACTCCCAGCCCTCAGTTGGGGCCAGCCCTCATGATCTTGGGCCCACAGTGGGCGGTATCTACACGGTGCTGCAGACGAAGGCCAAGGTGACGGGGGACGAGTGGGGCGACAACTACTTCCTGGTGGGGCCCTACACAGAGCAGGGTGTGAGGACCCAGGTGGAGCTGCTGGAGCCCCCGACCCCCGCCCTGAAGAGGACCCTGGACTCCATGAACTGCAAGGGCTGCAAGGTGGGACCTGGACCCCCTGAGGGCAGGGAGGTGGGCGGCCCCCCACAAGGGTGGGAGCAGCAGGTGGCAGAGGGTGGCGGGGGGATAGACGTCCCAGGGAGTGAGGGGGTGACAGGCCGAGATACGGGGCAGCACTTTCCTAGGCAGACAGAGACGAGAAAAGCCTGGTAGGCACTCAGGTAGATGCAGGACTCTGAGAAGAGGGTGGCTCTAAGATGTTGGGAGATGGACAGACGGACTGCAGGCACAAGGCATACTGAGCGATGGATCTAAGAGGCAAAGAGAGAGACCCAGAGAGCGAACGAGCGAGCTAGATGGGCAGGCAGGCGAAGCCCAGGAGAGCTGGGCTTGGGCGCAGGCAGGTGTGCAGGGGAAGAGGTCCTGGAGCTCCACGTTCAAATTCAGCTTCTCCACTTCCTGGTGGTGTGACCTTGGCTGATGCATCTACCAGGATCACAGGGAGGACGAGAGCATTAGTAAATGGTCAAGGCCTTAGGACAGGTCCTGGCACCAACTTAGCATCGCCTAAGTGTGAGCTGTCACGGTGGTCATTGTCATCAGCGTCATCAGCTGATGTACCACAGGCAGCCCAGCTTGGAGAGTCAGAGGATGGCAGCCAGAGGGTGAGAGATGGGCAGACAGAGTGTCCCAAGAGGTGACAGCGACCTCGAGGGTAGGGCAGTAGGTACACAGACTCTAGGTACAGAAGAGAAACTGCCAGATGTTTTCCCATGGGAAGTCAGGCCTAGAAGGAGGGAGGGAGATGGAATCCAATGAAGAGAGCAGAGACAGACATACAGCCCAGGGATGGACGCTAGGAGGGGCAGATCCAGGGATCAAAGAGGAGGAGAGAGCCCGGGGTGCCCGGGTGTGGCCTGAAGGATGAGCACAGAGAGGCAGCTGCTGTGCTAGGCCAGGCCTGGGAGGCAGCAGGCTCAGATAGAGACCTTAGAGGGCTCTGGGAGGGAGAGGGATGTGATTCCTTCATTCATCCTCAGCCTCTGGTTTGGGGTGGGGCCTGAAGTCTAGGCAGGCCGGACAGTGTCCCTAAAGGACCCCAGGGCAGTCCAGTCCTTCCCCCAGGGCAGCTGCTCCCCACGTGCTGGGGTCCTAAGAATAGCGCCCCCAGCAAAAGGGCAGACGACAGCTGGGAGGGGGAGGAGCCCCGGGGATAGGCTCCCACCTGTGGCAGGGAAGAGCCAGGCTGGGGAGGGTGTGACTCCTTGCCGGCTGGATAGAGCTGGCCGCAGGCCCAGAACCAAGCCGTGGTCTCAGGGCGGAAAACAGCAGACCAGAGAAATGTGACAGGAGCAGAAATGAGGTGGCGAGGCCTAGAAATATGGCAGTGGCTAGAAGGATGCAGCCCCGGGACATGAGTAACAGGACAGGCAGTGTTAGAAAGATGGCCGCAAAGCACAAAATGGACCTATGGGCGTGGAAGAGAGGCTGCAGGTGAAAAATATGTGGTGAAAGGGACAGAAACAAGACCATGGGCCAAAGCAGTAAAACGAGAATCCAGTGGAAGGAATTAGCAGCAAAAAGACAAGGCAATGGGAGAAAGCAACATGGTGGTAGGTGAGAGAAACGTGGCAGCAAGCACAGAAATGAGGCGGCAGGTAGGAGAAATCATAACAGGATGGAAAAGAAAGGCCGTGGGGGCATAGAAACAGGAAATGGTCAATATGTGGTTAAAGTAGAAAAAGAAGATGCTGGGGGGGGGGGCGGGGGAGTTAGAGTGTAGCAGTTATGGAGACTAAGTAAGGGATGGAGGAAATGTTGCAAAAGAAACGGACTGGGTGGTGATGCGAGAAACTAGCAGCAAATAGAGAAATAAGGCAGCGGCTGAGAAATTAGGAGGAGATACAGAAACAAGGCAGAGGGTGGGAGAAGGGAGGTCGTGAGCACAGATAGTGGTCTCAGAGATGTCTGGCAGAAACCCTGAGCCTTCCTGTGGGACCTCCTCCCCCCATCAGGTGTATTTTGGGCGCTGGCTGATCGAGGGTGGCCCCCTGGTGGTGCTTTTGGACGTGGGGGCCTCAGCCTGGGCCCTGGAGCGATGGAAGGGGGAACTCTGGGACACCTGCAACATCGGGGTTCCCTGGTACGACCGCGAGGCCAACGACGCCGTCCTCTTTGGCTTCCTCACCACCTGGTTCCTGGGTGAGGTAGGCCCCACTGCCAGTCCCCTGTCCCTGGGCCAAAAGGTGGCTAGGTGGACCTCCCTTGGGGAGCTCTGGGAGTTGTTGATCCTTTAATCCAAGGGTTAGCTCTGCCCTTTGGGGACAGGGACATCAAGAGGCCCAGCCCTGTCTTTCCTAAGAGACCCAAACTTTGCAACCCCAGCTTCATTCACTCTTGTCCTCTAAGTACAGAGGTTGGTCAGCTGGAGAGCTTGCCCCAGGGAATTCTGGAAGCTGTAGTTCTCTGGTCTGATGGAGGTTGGATTGAAGCTCTCAGATGCAGGATTCTGTATATTTGGGGATCGCCAGCCTATCTGAGAACTAAGAATCCTGGTTCTGACCCACTGCTAGGTTTAAAAGGGCTCAAGAAACTTCATGTCCCATGCCAAGTCACCGTTTATGAACTGACTGCTGGGCCATTCCGGGAGCTTCATTTCTGCCAATGTTGGGTGTGGAAGGCTGACTCTTTTTTTTTTTTTTTTTAAGATTTATTTTTATTTATTTATCCCCACCTTGCTGCTTGTGCTCGCTGTGTCCATTTGCTTTGCGTTTTTCTTTGTCTGCTTGTCTCCCTTTGTTGCATTGGCTGCGGGGCTGTCAGCTCACCGCGCCGTGAGGGCGGGCTTTGCCTTCACCAGGAGGTCCCAGGAATCGAACCCGGGGCCTCCCATATGGTAAACGGGAGCCCAACCAGCTGAGCCACAGCCGCTTCCTGAAGGCTGACTCTTGATTGAGATAAACGCTCTCTGGCAATCCCTGCTGGGATGGAGAAGGCCTTGGCCAAAGAAGCCCAGCTCCCATCAGCCCCTGAGGCTGAGGCCTGCCTGTCGGGCTGCCTCAGGGAGGTCGAGTTCCTTGCTCCATGGAGATGGTCGCAGTGGGCCACCTGCGCCATGAAGTAGCCCTGAGAGACTGAGCTCTCCCCCACGTCCTCGTCCACCGTGGGGACCGCTCATTCTCTTTACGACATTCATGGAGACCCACTTCCCCTGTCTCTTGCCCTACAGTTCCTGGCGCAGAGCGAGGAGAAGCCACACGTGGTCGCACACTTCCACGAGTGGTTGGCGGGCGTGGGGCTCTGCCTGTGCCGGGCCCGGCGCCTGCCTGTAGCCACCATCTTCACCACCCACGCCACGCTGCTGGGCCGTTACCTGTGTGCCGGTGCCGTGGACTTCTACAACAACCTGGAGAACGTGAGCAGCTGACGGGGGGGGGGGGAGGAGGCTGCGTGAGTGGTTCCCACAATAGCCCAGAGCCCCGGGGAGCCCCAGGGGATCAAGCTCCTCTTCTCCTAGGACCCAGGAGTCCAAATCTCCAGTCCTAACCTCCCCCAGGACCCCAGAATCTCCACACCCACTCCTCCCCTCCACCAGTCTTCCTTGTCCTTCTTGGTGCCTCCTGACCTGGCTGCCCTCTCCTTCCCACCCAGTTCAACGTGGACAAGGAAGCAGGAGAGCGGCAAATCTACCACCGCTACTGCATGGAGCGTGCGGCAGCCCACTGCGCTCACGTCTTCACCACAGTGTCCCAGATCACGGCCATCGAGGCTCAGCACCTTCTCAAGAGGAAACCAGGTAGGGGCTGAAGGGGGTAGGCGAGTGTCTCTGCCAAGGCGATTCTACTTTTTTTACTGCAATCCTGGAAGCTCTTGGGAGGTCTGGTTTATTTGATACCAACTTCAGAGAAGGTAAAATTCCACAATTGGCTAGTGTACATATTGGTCTTCTGAAAGGGGGTTGGAGGGACAGTGGACTTTGTTTTTAAGGAAAGCAGGGGGAAGCGGCTGTGGCTCAATCAGTAGGGCTCCCGTTTACCATATGGGAGGCCCCGGGTTCGGTTCCCGGGGCCTCCTGGTGAAGGCAAGCCCCCCTGCACGGCGTGGTTGGCTGACCCAGCGAGCACAAGCAGCAAGGGGGGGAGAAATGAATAAATAAATAAAATCTTTAAAAAAAAATAAAAATAAAAAAAAAAATAAGGAAAGCAGGGCTGGGACCAGCCATGCTTCCCAGTCTGTGACGCCTATTCTCAGTGGGGGAGTAAGGGGAGAACTACAACTCCCAGAAGACCTTTGGCCAGTCAGCTCCTTTTGTTCCTGGAACTTTGCCCAAGTTGCTAATGGGGGTTGTAGTTTTTCATTGATATGCTTACATTTCTATGAGGAAAGAAATGGTTGAGTCCCTGAAAGAGTTTTGAAGGTGGAGGGTATATCTTGGGAGAAGCAGAGCTTGGGGGATGTTGAATGAGTCCCAGTTTGAGGTGAAACGAGAACTACAACTCCCAAAAGCCCTGATGTGGATCAGGTACCTGTCTGGTCAGCCATTTGCAAGGCCTGATGGGAGTTGTAGTTGTGCCTTTGAACATAAGCAAGTGACATTAGGCAAGATGGCGCCTGGTTAGTGGGGCGGTTGGATCACAAAGGGAACTCGCAGAAGAGCGACTGAAAACAAAGAAGTTTGAAAAGGAGGGTTTTCCTTCCTTTATCCACTCAACCAAATTGATCTGAATGAATCAAGAGAATGAGAAGAGTGAAACAGGGACCCTCTCCCCCCACCCCAGATATTGTGACCCCCAATGGACTGAATGTGAAGAAGTTCTCTGCCATGCATGAGTTCCAGAATCTCCATGCTCAGAGCAAAGCTCGGATCCAGGAGTTTGTGCGGGGCCATTTTTATGGGTACATGGGCCAAATACATAAGGGGTCCTGGGGGCCTAGACCCCTGGGACTGAGGGAGGTAGGTGCTGGGGCCTGGGCCCCTGGGTCTGAGGGAGGAGGGGCTGGGGGCTCATATTCCTGGGTCCCTGAGCGACAGAGCAGTGGACTGAAGATCCCCACCTAAAGAGAAAGAAGCCACAATTCCCGGGAGTCCCCCCACTGCCTCCTCATTGTCTAAGTTGCTCTTTGCCCTGTACCTTCTGGGGTTTGCAGCTTTGAGGCCAGGTGTCAAAGGCGAGGGCTGAGGACCTCACCCTGCCTTGTGACTCCTTCAGGCACCTGGACTTCAACTTGGACAAGACCTTGTACTTCTTCATCGCTGGCCGTTATGAGTTCTCCAACAAGGGGGCCGACGTCTTCCTGGAGGCCTTGGCCAGGCTCAACTACCTGCTCAGAGTAGGTCTGGGGCTGCGAGGAGGGAAGAGGAGGACGAGACAGGGGCAGAGGCCCGGAGAGACAGAGGACAGAAACCCAGAAGTAGGAGTAGGGAAGTCCGTGGCAGGGATGATGAGACTCAGAAAGAAAGTCAGAATCCTAGGAGGCCCTTAACGCTTTCTTTTAATTCTTCTTGACAGGAAAGAGCGCAGCAGGGTCCTAATGGTTTTCGGGATGGGAACCTGACCTCTGCCCCTTCCCCCTGCCCCAGGTGAACGGCAGTGAGCAGACAGTGGTCGCCTTCTTCATCATGCCAGCTCGGACCAACAATTTCAATGTGGAAACCCTCAAGGGCCAAGCCGTACGCAAGCAGCTCTGGTCAGCAGCCCTCAGCCCAGGATGCCAGACTGTCCCACTCCCAGCTGTGTGCTTTGGGTCCAGTGTTTCTGCTGGAGTCTCACTGTCATCTGTATTACGATAAGCCTGGTCCCCGACTCCTAGTGAAGTCACTTGTTTATGACACCTCCAGCTCAGGGGGAAGGAGGGTAGTAAGAAATCACAAGTGGGACAAGTATAAGAAAGTAAGAAATCACAGGCAGGACCAGGCTCTGTTGTCAGATGGGCGAGGTTCCACTCATGTCACTGGCCCTTGCTGGCTTTGTGACTTTAGGCAAATCACTGCCCCCATCTGAGCCTGTGTTTCCTCATCTGTAAAACCCATTCATTCATTAGCCATCAACTGAGCACACATACTGTGTGCCAGGTGTCTCTCCAGGTCCTGGGAGCACAGCTATGAGCAAGAAAGATAAAATCCCTGCCCATGGGGAGCCACGTCTTTGTTGGGGGAGGCAGGCTACACAAAATCAGAAGATTCTTTAGAAAGTGCTCTGACGGAAAAACAAAGCAGGACTGGAATATGAAACAAGGGCGTCAGGACAGGCCACATGGAGAAAGTGCTACTGGGCAGAGATGGAGAGGAGATGATTCCCTGTGAATTTCTGGGGAACAGCATTTCCAGCAGAGGGGACAGCAAGTGCAAAAGTCCTGAGGCATGTTTGAGAAACAACGGAGGAGTCCACGGTGGCTGGAGCAGAGTGCCCAAAGGAGGCAGAGGTAGAAATGCAGCCAGAGCCGTGGGCAGATTGTGAGCAGAGCAGTGGCCTGGGGATCTAAGGCGGCAGCACTCGCTAGCTGTCCTGGTGTGTGTACATGTTCCTCGATCGGAACCTCATTTTCCCTTTTCAAGATCCTGGGCTCAGCATTGCCACCACCAGGACTAGCGCAAGTACTAATAATAGCTGACATTTCTGGAAGGCTCAACAGTGTGTGCCAGGTGTCATGCACTTTTTTTTGCCATGATCTCATTCAATCCTCAGGGCAGACTTTTGAGGTCGGTTCTATTTTTAGCCCCATTGTATGTTGTACGAATGAGTCACTGAAATTAGAGCAGGAGGGCCACCTGCCCCTGGCCACAGATGACGCAAGGCACCAGGGACCCAAGCCTTCCCCAGGGCCCCATTCTCCGTCATGGAGTCCCCCGGGTACAGCTTCCCTGCTCCGGCCTCAGTTTCCGTGCTGGCCCAGAAGTCTGACACGCGATGGCACCTGGTGCTAATGCTCTGTTCCTCCCAGGGACACGGCCAACACGGTGAAGGAGAAGTTCGGGAGGAAGCTTTACGAGTCCTTGCTGGTGTGAGTGCCCTGCCCGCAGCCCTGCCCCCTGGTGGGTCCCAAGGCCTCTCGCTGCCCTGTTCCCGGATACACACCACTGCCCGCCTTGCAGGGGGAGCCTCCCAGACATGAACAAGATGCTGGACAAGGAGGACTTTACCATGATGAAGAGGGCCATCTTTGCCACGCAGGTATGGTTTGGGCCTCTGAGCAGAGAGACGGCAGTTACCAGCAGCCCTGGAGGCCCTGCCCCCAGAGACTGCCGGACATTCTGCTTTATTGGGGGATCAATTCTGAGGTCCACAGAAGGGTGTGAGCGGACTTTGGTAGAACTTCAATCCCAGAAACCCTTAGGGCCACCTGCTTTCCTGTGGCTTGTTCTGCCACGTGGGCTGCTGGGAGTTGTGGGGTTTTTTTTGGGGGGTCCCCAGGGTCAATGGAAGGGATCTGCTGGGAGGGATAGCTGCTGCATTGAGCCACATCAGGACAGTGCCAGGAGGTCAGCTAAAACATCTTGCATGTCCCAGAAATCATCAAATACTCCCAGTAGCCCCTATTTCTTATCCCATTAGCTGTGTCTTAGCCCTCATACATCCCTGAGAGTTGTAGCTTCTTTAGACTCCTGAGATTAATAGAATTAGGTGGGTGGGAAACTTCAGAGAGAAAAACCTGCTGTCTCAAAATGAGAACTACAACTCCCAGCAGCCCCTGGGGCTTTCTGCTATGTTGGTGCTTCTCTTACCCTAGAGGCTTCTGGGAGTTAGAGTTCTTTTATTCCCTGGGACCAAGGGACTTTGGTAGCTGCGTTCTGGGTGGGGAATGGAAACCTGGATACCCAAACCACACAAACAAGGTGTGAACTGCTTTGACTGAGCTATGATTTCCAATAGTCCCTGCCTCTCTGGGTTTTTCAGCTAAGACTGCTGGGAGCTATAGCTTCTTTGGGCCACAGGAGTCAGTAAACTGAAGGTAGGAAAACTTTTAGTGAGAAGGCTGATGGCCAAGTTGCAAAGATTTACAGTTCCCAGGAGGCTCTAGGACTTCCAATTGGCCTAGCTTCGCCTTGCTCCAGAGACTCTGGGAGTTTCCTGGGGCTTCTCTTGGGGTGAGGTTGGGGGCGTTTACAGGATTGAGAATAAAGAATACTTGGAGAGAGAGTGATCCAGGACTGTTGTAAGAAAATGACAATTCCCAGCAGCCCCTGAAGCTTGCTGCCATATTGGCATGGTCTCTGCCCCATTGACTGCTGGACTTTGTAGTCCTTGGATAGTGGCAGAGCCAAGAGGACAGAACAAGACAGCTATAATACATTAACTCTGTGGCTCTGCCCCCAAAGAAAACTGGGAATTGTAGTTTCTTTTATGCTCTTGGGTGGTTAAAGGAAAGAGGGAAAGAGAACTTGTAAAGACAGGGAGCCAACAAGGAAATCTATACCTCCTAGCAACCTTTTGTGCTTGCTGCTCGGAGGGAATTGTGGTTTCCTTGGTCTCCAAGGGCTCAGAGCCTCCTGTCCCTTATCTGACCCCCACCCTACTTGTGGCTCCTGTAGCGGCAGTCCTTCCCCCCGGTGTGCACCCACAATATGCTGGACGACTCCTCGGATCCCATCCTGACCACCATTCGCCGAATTGGCCTCTTCAATAGTAGTGCCGACAGGGTCAAGGTGAGATACTGACTGGGGAATGGATTGGGTATGGGTAGACCCTGGGCCTCTCACTCCTAAGCCCCCCTAATTAAAGGAAAGAACCCTGGCTTCTCAGGCATACAGATTAGGGTTCATTTCTTTGCCCTGCCACCAACATGCTGTGTGACTTTAGGTAAGTCTTTTACCCTCTCTGGGCCAATATGAGTTCTCAGGAGGTAGATAAATAAGATGTTCAGGCCGAGTCCTTCTTTTTCACTGCCAGGTGATCTTCCACCCAGAGTTCCTGTCCTCCACGAGCCCCCTGCTCCCCGTGGACTATGAGGAGTTTGTCCGTGGCTGCCATCTCGGGGTCTTCCCTTCCTACTATGAACCTTGGGGCTACACACCAGGTGAGTGCAGTAGGCAGGAGGGATGGGAGAGGGCAGGGCCAGGGTGGCATGGCAGCCAGGTTCTGGTCAGATGTTCTTGGGGCGAGGGACTCACCCTTTCTAAACCCCAATCTTTGCAAAATGGGTGTGCTGGTGCTAAAAGTTCTGCTACAGGGAGCAGATGTAGCTCAGGTAGTTGAGCGCCTGCTTCCCATGTACGAGGTCCTGGGTTCAATCTCCCATACCTCCTAAAAACAAACAAACAAACAAACATATGAAAAAAAACAACCCTCACTGGGGAGTGGATGTAGCTCAGTGGTTGAGCACCTGCTTCCCATGAACGAGGTCCTGGGTTCAATCCCCTGTACCTCCTAGAAAAACAAAAAGTTCTGCTACAGCTTGTTTCTGTGACGTGGTAGCTCATGAGGCATAACTGGAGGACAAACATCAGTCTCCAGTAGATACTGTGTTTCAACTGTGTTTTTTCCCTATTTCGCTAATGTTTGCTCCCCTGCCCCCCACCCCCTAAGTACCCAAATATCAGCCCCTGAATGCACAGTACCCAACACAGCGGATACAGCAAAGTCTCCTTCTTCTTCCTGGCTTTCTTTGGCCTCATAGGCTGAGTTAGAACTGATTATTTGCACTTCTCCCTCACCTGGGGATGTTTTGTTATTGCCCCTAAACAACCTTTCCTCAATCTCTATTCAATCACATTTCTTTCATGTGTTTTGTTTTGTTCTTTTAACTTTTTATTCTGAGATACTTTCAAAGTTACAGGACAATTAATAATACAAACAGAGAACTCCAGCATTCCCCACCTTCCCCCAGATACCCAGATCCACGTATTTTAACATTTTGACATAATTGCGCTATCATTCTATTTGTCTGTATGTCTGTCTATCCATCCATTTTCTGAATTGCGTGTAGGTTGTCTTCAACATGCTCCTTGAACACTTAATATTGCCTTGTACATTTCCTGAGAACAAGGATATTCACTTGTGTAACTGCCTTAACTGCAGTTATCAAGTTCAGGCAATTTAGCATTGCTGGAAAGCTTAAGTCTATGTTCCAGTTTCTTCATATGTCCTAACAACATCCCTTAGAGCCTTTTCTCCTCCCTTGCTGGATCCCATCCAGGATGATGTATTGTGCTTAATTGTCATTGTCTCTTTGGTTGCTTTCTTTTTTTAAAAAAGTTGTTTTTAAGGTTTTGTGTTTTTTTTAAAGATTTATTTTATTTATTTATTCCCCCACCCCCTCGTTTGTGCTTGCTTTTTTTCTGTGTCCATTTATTGTGCCTCTCTGTGTCTGCTCGTTTTCTCTTTAGGAGGCATCAGGAACCAAACCCGGGACCTCCCATGTGGGAGAGAGGAGCTCAAGCGATTGAGCCACCTCCGCTCCCCACTTTATTGTATCTCTCATTGTGTTTCCTCTTTGTGTCTCCCCGTTGCATCAGCTTGCCATGCCAGCTTGCTGTCTTGCTGGTCTTCTCTAGGAGGCACCAGAAACTGAACCTGGGACCTCCCATGTGGTAGGAGGGCGCCCAAATGCTTGAGCTATATCCGCTTCCCTGCCTTATTCTTGATTCGACGCTCACCCTGTTACTGCAGTCCTTGAACTGTTTTCTGGAGTTTTGAGAAAGATGTTTCTGCCAGTTCTTGCTGGTTGTTCAAAACTTCTGTGGGGGCAGGAGCCCCAAAGCATCTTACTCTGCCATCTTGAAATGTGGCAGGGCCCACTTTCATGTGTTTTTAAGACTAAATAAATATTGTATTTGCTGTTGTATATTAATTCAATAGTAGTTTAACAGGCCTTTTAAACTGTGCTTGTATAATAATTAGGAATTTTACCTCTTTCATTTATTTTGTGGTTACAGTGGTACCTAGGTTTTGAATGGTCAGTCCCCATCATGTTTTTGTCACAAGCCTTTCTATAGTTAGTATGTGGTTTTACAGCTTGCACAGGCTTTTAGGAAAAGTGATACAAGAATTATAATAAACTCTAAACTATTTCTCACAGTTAAAGGAAATAAAATGAGGCATAGTAGGTGTTCTGTAAACAGCAGTAATAATGAGACATTTTCTTACTTCCTGCCAAAACAGTGTATAAAGCTATCATAATTAAAACAGAGTGGGGAGCCAATGTGGCCCAAGTGGTTGAGTGCCTGCCTCCCACACGGGAGGTCTGAGTACAGTTCCTGGTGCCTCTTGAAAAAAAAGACATACAACAAGAAAAACAAATAATAAAACCAACTCAGGGAAGCCGATGTGGCTCCGTGGTTGAGTGCCAGCTTCCCACATAGCGGGAAGCCACCAGTACCTAAAATAAAAAAACAGAATGGTTCTGGCAATTAAAAAAGAGCACCTTACAGGCTGTGAAGATTTAGTAAAATGATACCTATTGGCCCGGATTGTCCTTGACAAATTAGCCAGCCACCTTTACCACCCACGTCTGGACTTCTGCTCATCCCGAGGCCTTGGGCTAGTGTATTCCCTCTTCTGAGCCTCTCATTTTCCCCTGCGGGAAGCAAGCACTTTGTGGGGGCGCCGGCAGAGGGCGCTGTGGAGGCTTTACTGCGATGTCCGCGGGGTGTGGGGGGAGCTCCACGGCCTCGTCTCCCGCCTTCCCGCAGCCGAGTGCACGGTCATGGGCATCCCCAGCATCTCCACCAACCTCTCCGGCTTCGGCTGCTTCATGGAGGAGCACATCGCAGACCCCTCGGCTTACGGTCAGACCCCCCGACGGTTGGGGAAATGGGGCTGCGGGTCGGGGGCCCCCAGGCCCCGCAGGAGGAGGGGTGCCGGTGCCGGCGGGCCCCGGGACAACGGCCGGGCCCCCAGCCCGTTTTCCGAGCCCCCGTCTGGTCCCCGCAGGCATCTACATTCTGGACCGGCGCTTCCGCAGCCTGGACGATTCGTGCTCGCAGCTCACCTCCTTCCTCTACAGCTTCTGCCAGCAGAGCCGGCGGCAGCGCATCATCCAGCGGAACCGCACGGAACGCCTGTCCGACCTCCTGGACTGGAAGTACCTAGGCCGGGTACGGCGCCTTCCGCAGCCTCGCCGCGCGGGCCCCGGGGGCGCGGCCTCCTGCTTGTACCCGTTACGGTCCCTTTAAGAAATTGCTCGGCTCCTCCCGGGAGAGCACATTGGAGGAGAAGACGCCTTATTTGCATAGGGGCGTGGCCAAAGTGCTTGAGCGCGAATCCCAGGGAGGTTAATAGGGTGTGGCTCCGCCCGCGCCTTCCCGGCTCTGCTTATCTGCTTGAGGGGTGGGGCAGAAAGGCGCACAATTTGCATAGGGGCGGATCCGAAGGCCGCGCTGTCCGCTCATCTGCATAGAGGGTGTGGCCAGGGCCTGGGGGCGGGGCCGGCTCCCCTGACGCCCCCTCCCCTGCCTTCCCCAAAGTACTACATGTCCGCGCGCCACATGGCGCTGGCCAAGGCCTTCCCGGACTACTTCACCTACGAGCCCCACGAGGCGGACGCGGTGAGTGACCCGCGGGCTCCGGGGGGCGGGGAGGGGGGGCGGGCGGCCGGCTGCAGGGGCCCCACTGCCGGGTGCCCGCGGCCCGCGGCCCGCTGTGCGATGTGCGCCCCGCCCCGGTTCGCAGGCCCAGGGCTACCGCTACCCGCGCCCGGCCTCGGTGCCGCCGTCGCCCTCGCTGTCGCGACACTCGAGCCCGCACCAGAGCGAGGACGAGGAGGAGCCCCGGGACGGGCCGCCCGACGACGACGGCGAGCGCTACGACGAGGACGAGGAGGCCGCCAAGGACCGGCGCAACATCCGAGCCCCGGAGTGGCCGCGCCGCGCCTCCTGCACCTCTTCCAGCGGCGGGAGCAAGCGCGGCTCGGTGGACACGGCGCCCTCCAGCTCGCTCAGCACTCCCAGCGAGCCCCTCAGCCCCGCCAGCTCCCTGGGCGAGGAGCGCAACTAAGTCCCCTGCCCCACACTCCCCCCACCCCGAGGGTGGATGCACACGGCGCTGGTCCTAAAAGCCCACCCCAGACCCCAACCCTCTGTGGGGCCCACAGCCCCGATCCCCCTGCCATACACTCCAGCACCCTCAGCGCAGAGCGCAACTCCTCTCACTCCAGAATCCCACACTCCAGAATCCACAACATCGTGCCTTTCTCTGGTTCCAGAATGCATAATGTGTGCCCTGGAGCTCCCCCAGCGCTGGCCCGGGTACCGGAGGCCAGGAATCTGCCATTGCCCTGCGGTTCCAGAGGCTTCAGTAAACCCGGCCAGTTGCCTTCCAGGCTGGGGCTTCTAGAGCTCTTTGTGGCTTGCAAATTCTAGACCCTGTAGAGCGTGCCATGCCCAACCTGGCCTGGGAGCCACCAAGCACTGGCATTCCGTGGTGTCTCTGCTAATGGGAAAGTCACATCCAGAGCTGGGACATTTTCAGGGACTTAGGATACCTGGGTGCAGAGGTCCTCCTTTTTCAGCCCCAGAACTCAGGCTCCAGCACAGGGCCCTCCAGGGTTCACTCAGCTCCAGCCCTGCCTGGGTGCCCAGCTTTGTCTGGGGGGTTCCTCCTCCCTGCCTCCACCCCTTCTGTTAGGTCCAGTGCCCACCCAGCTCCCATTGCCACACACCCCCACTTTGGCCAAGCAAGGAGTGGCAGAACTACTTGACCCTTCATTCCTGCTGGAGAATGCTCAGGACCCCTTTCTGGCCTTTCCTGGACCAGACCCTACTCCTTCCCTGAGTCTGAGCTCCCTCCCATGTCTCCAGACTCCTGTGTCCTCCAGGAAATCCCCCAGCTAAGGACGGAACTGGCTGTCTTCACCCCTGAACAGCTCAGTCCACCAGGAAACCACTGAGTTCTGTGCCCGGCTGCTGAGCCTAGAACCTTACCACTGTGTTGCCTCTTATCCCTTTCCTCTGGTCTAGAGCTCAGCCCACTGGGCTCTAGAACCCCACATTACCTCGAGACTCTTCCATCTCCAAGCTGTGTCCTGCCCCCAGCTTTGGTGACAGGGAGGGACCCCTTCACGTGTGCTGATGCACTGCTTGGTTTGAAGTGGGGGTGGAGGGTGGGAGGGCAGAATGGGTGTGATTGAAGTGTGTCCAGAGATGAAAAAATACATCTATATTTAAGGATCCCAGGTGTTGTCCAACATGGGGCTTGGTGGACCTCTGTACAGGCCCCTCCCTCTTGGTTTTAGGTCCTCCACCCCTGGGTGCCTGGTACCTATCATCCTGCTGTCCTCGAGACACTTGGATTGCTGTTTGTGTTATTTCAAGGAAGGAAAGGCTTTTGCCTGCTTGGGACTTGCGACAGACACATGGCTCAAGCTGTCTTTGGCAGGAAAGAGCTGTGTGACTGGAAGGAGAATCCATAGAGTAGCCATTTAGCCACACGTGGCTACAGCACAGATGTAGTTTATTTCTATCATGGCAGAAAGTTCTGGTGAGCTGGCTTAACACATCTTTTCATGGGTCTGCTGAGATGGCTCTATTTTCAGGGAGAACAAAAACCTTTTTCCTTATAGTTTTAGGCTCAGCTAGGCCACATGTATATCTGAGCACATCCTCACCACTGACAGGAGGCTCTGAGTGACCAGTCTTGGGTCCTGGATGACCATCCTTCCTGTGGCAGACACAGAAGCCCCCACCCAGGTCATGTGCAAGGACAGCAAGAGGGCATGGTGCTGAGCAAATGGTATTTAGCAGCCACTTCCTGATTCCACTTCTACCAAAAATCGAAGGCATGGGGGTGGGGTGAGAGCTGACACAGCAGTTTTGTAGCTTGCCCCCAGAAGATGCTGCAACAAGCTTCTTCAGTTCTCATTTGGAGAACTTGAATCCTAGTTTCACCTCTCCTTTCTCAACTGAGGCCCAAAACCCCAGCTCAGCACTTATGAGACATCACAAGCTCCCAGCTGCCCAGATCCACTCATTAGTTCTTGTGACCTGATGTTCGAGATGGGCCTGATTGCTGATTTAGAAGTACAACCAAAAACGTTGGGAGGGGAAGCTGCCCTCCTACCTGATCTAAGTGTGTCTGCTTGCTATGGGCAATCTACAAAGTAACATATAATCCGGGAAATAACTTCACCCACCTCCCAGGATTGAGCCAGAAACAGTATCTCAGAGCTTGGCAGAGGGCCTGGCCCCATTATTACTGAACAAGATCCCTTTCTGGTTACTGTTACACTGTAAAACTCTATAGGCCTGCTTCCTGCTACCCACTTAGTTCAACCCTCCCTGGAGTAATAGCCAGGCAAAAATCGGCTACCGCACACACCCCAAGGGTAGGTTCATACCTTATAAATTCCAACTTATTCTCCACACCAGACACACCACCACCAGCTGCTGCAAAAAGCTTTATTGTTTACACTTGGTTCAGGGCTCGTTAGAAGGCTACAAGATGGCAGTTAGAAAGAAAAATGTCTCCTGGCTGGAGGGGCTCAGGCAGAAGCCTGGATGCCTGGGGAATAGAGGGGGTTCCCCCGCCATGGCCTCTGGGCTCTGGAGGCTCCTAGTCATCCTTGAGGGTGAGCCTTTCGAAGAGATACTCGCCCAGCCCGGCCTGCGGGCCAGCCAGCCTGCGAAGGTTGGTCAGGTGATCGCCTATCTTCTTGATCAGTTTCACCTCCTCGTCTAGGAAATGGTTCTCCAGGAAGTCACAGAGCTGAGGAATAGAAGAGAAATGAGAAATTCTACGAATAGATAAGTTTGCAAGGAGTTTCCCTGGACAATCAAAGGGAGTCAGGGCTTAGGGTGGAGGCTTCATCCCAAGGAAGGTCTGAGGATGGGTAGCCGTGGAGGAAGGGGGGGACTTACATGGGGGTCTGTGTTGGCAGATCCCAGGGCATGCAGATCCAAAAGGGCCTGGTTCAGGCTCTTCTCCAGGACCAGGGCAGCTTCCATGGCGTCCAGGGTTTTACCCCACTCGTCTTTGGATGGCTTCTATACATTAGACAGAAACAGCTTCAGCGCATTCCACACGTGTCCCAGCAGTCACGGGTGGGGAAGAGAGGAGATGGTGGGTGGCCCGCAAGCGCATCTGCCGCCGTCTATCTGCCGTCCCCACCTACAACTACACCTCCCAGGAGACCACGCAGCTGTCTAGACGCCACGGCTTGCGAGAGCGCCTCCACTTCCAAGCGCAATCAACAGCCCCCAGAAAGCGGAACTCAGTCTCCCAGGAGCCCGCGCGGCGCCAAAAAGGCCAGAACCAAGGGCCCTTGCGCGCACGGCCTGCTGGGAGGTGTAGTCCGCTGCCCGCAGCCATTTACCTGCACGTCCTGGAAGAGGGCGCGGCCGCCGCGCTGGTTTTGCATCTTCAAGAGACGCTCGGCGCCCTCGCGCTTCTCCTTCGCCAACTCGCGGAAGAAGTGGTCCACGCCCTTCAGGGCCACATCGTCGCGGTCGAAATAGTAGCCCTGCGGGAAGAGACGGAGGAAACAATGGTTAGCGGGAGGCCAGGCGGGCGGACGCCACCATCCGACTAGCCAACGGGACAAAGAAGGCCCGCGCATGCGCAGAGGCCGGGAGGCGCGCGGCCCGGGCAAAGGCCTGGGGGCCAGGGCTCACCAGAGAGAGGTAGGTGTAGGAGGCCTGCAGCTGCAGGTTGACCAGGCGGTTAACAGAGGCCTCCACTTCGGCGGAATAGTTCTGACGGATCTGGGAGGTCATGGCTGGTCGACAGTGAGGAGCTAACCACAAAAAAACGGTGTTAGCTGGTCCCGGAAGCTAGGGGATGGCCCAAAGTTGGTCCCGAAGGTTGCAACTTGAGAACCAGCTGGAAGGTGGTCGACGCTGAAGAGAGGTGGGGACTAGGCCCCGGGTCTGTTCCGTTCAAACACTGTTGAAGCAAGAGACAGATCCGCGGGACCGCAGGGCGCGCTGTGAAGGGGCACGGCCAGGGCAGCTCCTTTTGTAGGGCCTGGGCCCTCGGGGGTGGGGCAGGAGGAGCGAGCAACTGGCCAATCCGCGGCAGCAGGAGGCGGGGCCTGGAACCGCGCGTGACCAATCCAGAGCAGACTGAGGGCTCAAGCGCCGCCCCGGCGAGGGGGGGTAAAGTCACGCGCCTGGAGCGCGAGGCTGTTGTGAAATGGGGAATTGGGGGTGAGGGTGGGGGAAGGGTTCTTGGAGGTCTCGAGGGCTGCAGGGGTCCTCAGGCCGATTCTCGAAAGTGGAAAGGTTCTGGGAGGTGGGAGATTTATAGGAACACTGGGCGTCCTGGGAGGTGATGATCCTGGGGTCCGGGGGTGGCTCAGAAAGTAGGTCGGCTTCTGGGATTGTCTCTCAGAGCCCTGGAGGGTTCCGGAAGTGGGGAGGAAACCTCCAGATGCCTGGGATTTGCTCTGAGCGATAGTGAGGATGGTTGGGAGGTTTACAAGGCTGTGACAAGGCATTTCTGGAATGCTGGGCTCTCCCTGGGGTGGGGTGGGGTGGGGGACCTGGAGCCAGGGTTTACTCAGAGTTGGAAGGTTTTATGGCCTTAGAGTTCACTCTGGGAAATCCGCATTTCTCTGGAGGCCAGAGGGGCCTTTGAGGTGATCTGCAGGATGAGAAGGGCAGTTGTTCTGGAGTCTTGGAGCACACCCTGGGGTTGGGGGTGAATGGGAGGGGGAGTAGAGTTTCTGGAAGTCTGGGAGGCTTGTAAGAGGTAGAGGGTCTTGGGGAACCGTGGAGAGAGCCCTTTGGAGCTCTGGCTTATTTAGGTCTCCTGTGTGACTTCGTTTCAAGGACCCCGTGTTTTGCTGGGAGCTAAGATCTGGAAGGGTGAAATGGCAGTACAGCCTTGGGGTCTTACTAGGGTTGCATCTGGGAGGCAGCCCAGAGACTCTGGGAGTTGTTCTCTTAGGCCCTGAAGGGATTGCTGTGAAGGTGTCCCGGGTCCTGCTTGTCTTCAGGGGTTCCAGGAAAACGGGGTGGGGCCCTCCGGGGGGCATGCTTGTCTTCACTCAGGATGAATGTTTTTGAGTGTGCCAGGCCCATGTTGCCCAAACCAGGGCCCTGCCTTCCAGGAGTTCCGGGTTGTAAAGGAGAATAAGGCACAAAAGAGAGCTGCTTGACCCTAGCCAGGCACCCCAATGGAGGCCCCCAGAGCACTGTGGCAGGCGAGGGAAAACCCCTGGGGAGAGAAGCCACGCTGAGGCAGCCCAGGTAGGGTGGCCGGGATCCAGGGCTGCCAGGGGCTGGGCCGGTATCTGGGGTCCTCAAGGGGAGGGGTGTGTGGGCGCGTGGCCAGGCCGGCGGCTGTGCTGAGTCATGGTGAACTCAGCGTGGGAAGGGGCCCAGGTCCCGAGGCTCAGGGGCCTCCACTGACCTCATCCCCCAGGACTGGCTCCAACTCCCGCAGCTGGGACCGTCTGTGGGAACCCACTGTGCGTGCTGCTTCCCTTCCTTCCTGTCCTAGTTCCCTTGACAGCACTCCCTGAGCTGCTGCCTGTTGTCAGCCATGTTGCCCCTCGATGAGTCAGGGGCTCAGTCTCCTCAGCCTTCTTTTGTTTGTTGATTCTCTGCTAGAGGATCTGCCATCTCTACCCAGACTTAGTGGCTCTGGGAAAAGTTCACTGGGGGGGAGGGGTGAGCCACCTGGTCTAACTGTGGGACCCAAGTTACTCATTCACCAATTCTCATACCCCAGCCTATATGACCTTTAGCCTCAGGCAGGCCCCACCTTTAGAAAGGACTTTGAATGTGCCACAAGGTGGAGGGGGAGCAAGAGGACCTGAAGAGGTGTAGTGGGGGCACGGAGACCCAGAGGGAGGGGGACAGAAATTCGGTGTGTGGGGGGATGAAGATGGGGGGAAAGAAGACCCAGAGGGAGGGGGACAGAGACTCAGGAGGCGAGTCAGATGGGGGTGGGGTGGGGTGGGGAATGAAACCCAGAGAGGTTGTACCAGAGACTGAGCCTCTCCCTGAGCGAGCTCATTCTAACCTCCTTCCATGGGCCCCTAATTCTTTGCCTTCATAGCTCAGCCTGCTGTCTTCCAGAAGGGTCCCACCCAGGTACTGGGCTGAGCCCAGAGCCCTTCCCATCACAGCCATCAGTGCCCCAAGCCCCCCAGGGCCGTCAGGCCTGGCCCCCACCCCTCTCCCTTCTCCCCCCACCCTCCACCTCCTTAAACAGGGAACTTGCTAGGGTCCCTTGTGTTGAAGCTTCCAGGCACAGGCACAGGCTGTTGGCTCAGCATCCCCTCCCATCCCCACTGCCCTCCAGGCTGTGCCCCACAGGTCCCCCTCCGCACCCCAAGCTTCCTCCTGCCCCAGGCAGGGGCAGAGCCTCCACAGGCAGCCTCTGTCAGGGCCCTGAAATAATGGCAGCTGCCTTGTCACCCCCCACTGCCCTGTGGGCTCCTGGCGGCAGTGCTTGCCCACGGCAAGCACTGGAGGGAAGGAAAGAGGGAAAGCAGCCGTCACCTGCGGCCAAAGTCAGCGAGAAGCTTGCTGGCTGGGTGACAGCCAGGGAGGCGAGTGGGCCCAGAGACAGACTCCAACTGTGGCCGAAGGAGGTTTATTGCTCCCCAGGACCGCCCCCCACCCCCAATAATTATAAAAGTAAGAAAAATGCCCTTTGTCCCCCCTCCCACCCCCCTCCCAGAAAAACACCATAATTTATGCAGAAAAGTCACAGTCCAAGACAGCGGGCCTCAGCCCATCTTCTTCCAGATGGTGAGCGAGGCGGTGAGCACTCCAGCTACCAAGATGGTGACTGTCTGCCACGTGGGGGTCCCAAAGTAGGAGAGGAGGCCGTCCTGGGGACAAGGACACCGGTGATTTCTCCAAGAACTCGGCCAGGCAAGGTCCTGGCTTGGCACACAAGGGATCGGCCGGGGGAGGGGGCAGCAGAGGTGTCAAGGAGAGGCCAGAGGGTGTGTGGGGGGCAAGTCCTAAGATTAATGGGAACTGAGGAGTTGGAGGTCAAAGGGTTTATCAGTGAACTTGAGGGTTTTCAGAGAAAGTGGGGACACCAGGGAGGGCAGAAGACACCAGGAGGACTGGGGGTCACAGGGAGGTCAGATCACCAGGAGGTCAGGGGGTCACAGAGAGGTCAGGAGGCCCCAGACAAATCAGGGACCCATCAGACACATCAGGAAATAAGCATTAGAGACCACATTTGACGAGCTGAAAATGGGGTTGGAGGCAGGGGCAGTTACCCCTGTGGTGGGCTCGGTGAGGCCCAGGGGTCTCAAAGGAACAAGGGGATGGGGTGGGGGAGAGTTAGGGGCCTCACCCAACCACCCTGGTCCTGGATCCAGCCCAGCAGCCGCTCTCGAAGAAAGTCCAGCGTCCAGCCCATGATGGTTTTGATCAGCTCGGGCACCTTGGTGCACAGGGCCTGAAGGGAGTGAGGTGGGTATCAGGGCTGAGCCTTGTCCCCACTGCCTGGGGACAGTGGCCCCAAGCCTCCTTTCTGTATCCTCTACCTCCCCTCCTTCCTCCCTAGGGTCTGTTTTCCAGCCACAGCAGAGTGAGCTTCATAAATTGGAAATTGGGTCCTGACATCCATCAACTGTCCTTGCTCATGAACATTCCATGGCTTCCTAGTGCCTGTGGGATAAAGACCAAAAGGCATGGCTCGGCCTGCAGGACCCTGTGGATAGGATCTGATCAGATCTCGTTCCACTTCCATTCCTCTTCTGCTTCTCTTCTTCTCCTGGACCTGCTCCCATAACTTCATTCGCATCAAACCCATCCCTGCCTCAGGGCCTTTGTGCATGCTGATCCTTCTGCCAAGTGAATTCCCACCTACCACTCAAATCTCAAGTCATTTCTCTTTCCCCAGAGAGGGCTTTTCTGACCTCCAGACCAGTTAAGATGCCCCCTACGTACCCAGGAACTGCTCTCCCCACTTCCTGAACTTCCTCTTCCAAGTCTATCTGGCTACTGGTCCCCAAAAGGCCTTCCCCTCCAACCCTCAGGCCCCATCAGTTCAATCTGGAACATACATTCAGAAACTGATTTCCCCACCTTCCCTGCTACCACCGGGGGCCAGCTTCTGCCCTTGTACCCCATCATCCCTTTTTCTACCCACAGTGGACAGAATAATTTGTTTTGCACTGACCCTCCCTCCACAATATTTTAGTATGAGAATTCTCATAGAGAAAACTTAATCACTTAGATTCTACAATTCACATTTTACTGCCCTAGCTAAATTTTTTTTTTTTTTTTTTAGTCATTTTGTATCTTTTCTAGAGTAATCTTTTAAATCTATACATCAGATATCTCACTCCCTGGCTTAAAACCAGCCAATCACTCCTGTCTGAGCCTCTACTATGGCCCTTTCCCAACTCTGCCCTCATCTCCTACCATCTCCTTGCTCACTCTGTTCCAGTCATACTGGCCTCAATGTTCCTCAGCACATCAGACTTGGTCCTGCCTCCGGGCCTTTGCACTTGCTGTCCCCTCCACCCAGATGCCTTTTCTTCCTGATCCAAATATCGCTGCACCCTTCTTGTCATTCCAACTTTGGCTTTCACGTCTCTTTCTCCTCAAGGTCTTTCCTGACCACTTTGCTCAGTCTCATCACCCTCTTTGCAGCTCACCATACAACCGGATCCCAAGAGAGCACCTCGCCTGTTTTGTTCACTGCTGTTTTCCTAGGGTCGAGGGCAGGCCTCACACTTAGTAGGCCCGATAAATGTTTGTTGAATGAATAAATAAAGGAAGGAGCAGACACCCGGCCCATAGTCGTCTCTCTCATTCCCTTGGTGGCTTCTGGGCCGCTGTGGGGATTGACTCCGTGATTCCCAGGTTCTCACGGGTCTGCGGGGAACATCCCTGGGCTCGCTGCCCACCTTGAGCACCAGTTTGCTGGCAAAGTAGAAAAGAGCAACAACTCGGCCCCAGTTGAAGTTGCCATCGGCAAACATCTCCGCCGCCACTCGGAAAAAGACCTCACGGGGGGAATCTGTGTCCACAGCCGCAATCATCCTGCAGGAAAGAGAGCCAGTGCTGGGTGTGAGGGTCTGGTGCAGTGTGCAAATCCTGGCGTTTCCCCATACCACAGATAAGGAAACTGAGGTGCAAACCAGACTAAAATGATAAACAGCTCACATGGGACAAAGGAAGGGGACAAGATGGAGATTTAGGAAGGGGAAGAAGGGAATTACTCCCCATGGGAAACTCAAGATTCTGCAGGAGGACAGGGCTGGGAGTCCAGAATACAGAGTGGAGAGGCATGGCCCTGAACTCTGAGATCTGCGGGAAAATGGGTCCCAGGGCCGCACCTTTGCAGCTCCATGTTACTGTCCAGTTCGTCCCCGATGCGCTTGAGACACTCGCTCAGCTTCTTGGTGGATGCATCCTGGGGCACCTGCTCCAGGGCCAACTCGGGTGTGTTTCCCCCTATTCGCCCTGCTCGATCCTGGATGAAACTAGAGTTGGGGAGGGGGGTTGGCAGAATCAGAATAGGGTGTCACTCCTCAAATCCGTTCCACAACAATCAGACCTCAAACTCACCCCTGAAGCAAAAGGGCCCCTGTCTTCATGATCTGCTCAGAGCTGGTGGGCCCTAGAGGAGAAAGGAGGGAAGAGGTGCCTGGACTCTTGGGTACTAGGGATCACAGGACTTGAGACTCATGGTCCCTGAGGGAGGACAGGGCTGGGGACTCTAGACGCCTGGGTCCCAAGCAGATAAAGTGACTGGGGGCCCAAATAACTGAGTCCCTGCTGGAGAAAGAGGCCGAGAATTCCTACAGTCTTCCGGGGGAGGAGGCGGAGGGAACATCCACTGCAACCAGACTCCTGGCCTGAGGGGGCAGGGGCGAGACCCGCCCCTCCTACCAGGGGCAGAGGCAGGAAGTGGTGCGAGCGACAAGCCCGGGCCTGCCCAGGGGCTTGGTTTCTGGGGTCTCCAAGTTCTCAGGGGTCCGAGAGCGCCCGGCACGAAGGGATCCGGGCGCGGAGGCCAGGGGGCCGGGCATCCCTGGAGAGGGAGGGGGCTGGAGGCTGGCGGCGCCCGATCCGGGAGTTTTTGCCCGGAATGCTGGGCGATCCTCCGGCCCCAGGTCGACAGGAGACATCCTGAGGCCGGCCGGGGAGGGGGGCTCACGCTCCTCCCGCCCGTCTGCCTCCCGCCTCACCAGCGCCTC
Source organism: Tolypeutes matacus (assembly GCA_026826555.1). Classification (NCBI taxonomy): domain Eukaryota; kingdom Metazoa; phylum Chordata; class Mammalia; order Cingulata; family Chlamyphoridae; genus Tolypeutes; species Tolypeutes matacus. The sequence goes on from JAKSZT010054134.1 coordinate 2,133,348, forward strand.
GGGGCTGCTCCCCAGACTGGTCCATCACCGCTGCTCCCGCCGCCGCCTCTTGCCGGGTCCGCCCGGGGCGGCCGCAGCGTGCCCATGGTCACGTGAGCGCCACACTGAACGTGCGTCCCATCACGTGGCTGCCCCGCAAAATGGCTGCCGCCTCGCAGGGCTACGCGGGTCACGTGACTGCGCATTCCCCGCCCCGCTAGCGTGGGTGGGGGGCTTGGCGTTTGTCAAATGACTGTCCGGTCTGCATTTGCCCAATCAGACTGGCCCTGGCTCAGGTCCACCCGCCAGCCTTTCAGAGGAAGCTGTAACATTCATTCATTCATTCATTCAGCCAGTGTTTTCAGATTAGGGTGTGCCTGGAGCAAATGCGCAGGCTCAGAGGCAAAAAAAACCAAAACAAAACGTGTATTCAGGTCGCACGTTTCAAATGACTAAAGCCTGTGAGTGTTTATCTGTGGGTGTGAAAATAAAAAGACTATATAGTTGAAAAAGTGGCAAAAAAACACACAAAAAACTATAGTGATAGATTGGCAGGATATGGATAAGGAGGGGACACAAGAGAGGGCAAGGGGTGCCTTGATTCTTAGGTATGGACATATTTCTCCACATCCTCTCCAACACTTGTAATTTTCCTTTTTTTTTTTTTTTTTTTAATAGTAGCCATTCTAGTGGGTGTGAAGTGGTATCTCATTGTGGTTTTGATTTGCATTTCCTTAATGGCTGAAGATGTTGAGCATCTTTTCATGTGCTTTTTTACCATATCTAGATCTTCTTTGGAGAAATAGCTACTCAAGTATTTTGCCCATTTTTAAATTGAGTTATTGGTCTTTTTGTTGTTGAGTTGAAGAAATTCTTCATAGATTCTGGGTATTTAGTATACTTAGCCCAGCTCTCTTTTGGTTACTACATGCATGGCGTGTATTTTTTCCCATCCTTTCACTTTTAAACTACTTATATCTTTGATATCAAGGTGAGTTCCTTGTAAACAGCATATAGTTAGATCATGTTTTTTGATCCATTCTGCCAATCTCTGCCTTTTGACTGGAGATTTTAATCAATTTACTTTTAAAGTCACTACTGATAATGCAGGACTTCTGCCATTTGCTATGCAGTCTTATAACTGTTCTGGCCCTCAATTCTTCTGTTAATGTCTACTTTCATATTTATTTGATTTTTTTGTACCCTATTGAGTCCCTTCTCATTTCTATCTGAATATATTGTTCCTATATTTTTCCTGTGGCTACCATAGGATTAAAATTTAGCATCCTAAATATGTAACAATCGTACCACCTTGACTTCACTAGCATACACATACACAGTTCATATTTCTTTCCATCCCCTATCCTTTTTTTACTTGTTACGAATTATATCTTTGTACACTCTATGTCAAAACCATAGATTTATCATTACCTTTAGTCCATTTGTATTTTAACACCTGTAGGAAGTAAGTGGAGTTACATACCAAACAGTACAATACTATAGTACTGTCATTTAAAATGACCCAAATGATTATCTCTAATGAAGGTCTTAATTGCTCTGTGCTGCTTTGAACCACTCTCAAGTGCCCTTTCCTTTCAGGCTGAAGAAATCTCTTTAGCATTGCTTGTAGGGCAGATCTAGTGGTGCTGAATTCCCTGAGCTTTTTTTATCTGGGAATGTCTTATTCTCTCCCTCACTTTTTTTTTTTAACAAATCAATTTGATTGGTACATATTAATAAAAGATACAATGCATCCAAAGTGTATAATCAATGGTATTTGGTATAATTGCATTGTTGAACATTCATCACTTCAATCATTACTAGAGCACTTTCATTATTTGAATAATAATAATAAACAGAAAACAAACAAACAAGTAGACAAGAAAATTCTTCACCTCTCAATCTGTCTCTGTTTCCCCTGCTGTACATAGCTACTATTTCTGGCTATTCTTGCACAATTATTTATTTATTTATTCAGCAGTTTTATTGAGAAATACTCACATTCCATATGATCTAAGTGTATAGTGGCTTTTAGTATAATCACAATGTTGTGCATTCATCACCACAAAAAAAAATTTTTTTTTTTTTTAAAGATTTTATTTATTTATTCATTTATCCCCCCCTTGCTGCTTGTGCTCGCTGGGTCAGCCAACCACGCCGTGTGGGCAGGCCTGCCCTCACCAGGAGGCCCCGAGAACCGAACCCGGGGCCTCCCATATGGTAAACGGGAGCCCCACTGATTGAGCCACAGCCGCTTCCCCACCACAAAAAATTTTAGAACCATTTCATTACTCCAAAAAGAAAGACTCCACACCGCTTAGCATGCCTTCCCCAGCCCTACATAACCACTAATCGAATTTCATCTTTATAAATTGATTTATAGTTATATAAATGAAATCATACAATATCTTACATAATATATTTACTTCATAGTAGCACAATCATATAGTATTTGTCCTTTTGTGTCTGCTTGCCTCACTCAACATAACGTCTTCCAGGTTCATCCATGTTGCCATATGCTTTACGACTTCATTTCTTCTTACAGCTGCATAATATTCCATCCTGTGAATACACAACAGTTTGTTTATCCATTCATCTGTTGATGGACACCTGGATTGTTTCCAGCATTTGGCAATGGTGAATAATGTGGCTATGAACATCGGTGTGCAGATGTCTGTTCGTGTCACTGCTCTCAGTTCTTCTGGGTATATACCCAGGAGTGGTATTGCCGGGTCACGTGGCAAGTCTATATTCAACTTCTTTAGGAACTGCCAAACAGTCCTCCACAGTGGCTGTACCATTCTGCATTCCCACCAACAGTGAAGAAGTGTTCCTGTCTCTCCACATCCTCTCCAACACTTGTAGTTCTCTATCTTTTAAATAGCGGCCATTCTGATAGGTGCAAAATGATATCTCACTATAGTTTTGATTTGCGTTTCCCTAATCATGAGTGATGTTGAACTTTTTTCATGTGTTTTTTGCCATTTGCATTTCTTCTTTGGAGAAATGTCTATTGAAGTCTTTTGCCCATTTTTTAATTGGGTCATTTGTCTTTTCATTGTTGAATTGTAACATCTCTTTATATATCATGGATATTAAACCCTTATTGGGGAAGCATATGTGGCTCAAGCAGTTGGGCGCCAGCCTACCACATGTGGGGGAGGCCCTGGATTTGGTTCCCAGTGTTTTGTCTTTTTTTTTTTTAATTTACATAATTATATATATATTTTTTCAATTAAATGTAATGGATACATATAAATTTTTTTTTCAAAATCATCTTTATTTGAATTCAGAAATACATTAGTTCAATAGGCTAATCTACTTTGCTCTTATTCTCAGAATACATGGGCCATAATATTTAGTACATTAGATATTAAAACTGGTATAAGATTTTGGGATGACTTGAAAATTTGCATTTCTAGGCAATTTCATGATTCTGCCCTCAAGGCTGGAATTCTTTGATTTACTCAGTTTTTTTAAAAGCCAAACATGGAGACAAATGTGTGCCGATTTTCAAACCCTCCATTATCACCTTCAAGAGTTAGCATCCACTTTCCCACCTCGTATTTCAATGTCAAGGCTTTGCTCCTCTTCTCTCCTCAAATCTGAGTATTTTGGAATTCTTTTGAGAATTCTGTGAAACAAAGGTACAAAGTGTAAGTATAATTCACCAACAGATTAAAACAAGACAAAGCACAATTCTCTTGCACATGTGGTAACCTGAACCTAGATCCAGACTGGGATGCCCTGGAGAGCTGTTTCCTGCATGGTTCGTCTCCTCAGTCATTGTCCACAGGACTCGGAGAAGCTGTAGGAATATGTAGGTGCAGGCTCGAGGCCCAGCTTCATCTCGAACGTTGTGGAAAGGGACTGTACGTCACTGGGCAGGGCACTATGCTCCCCTGTGCCACCTGGACAGAGCCCGGGGAGAGTGGCCGCCCGGGGTATCCACGTTGGAATGTAAAATTTTTTTTTAATCAAACACTATGTTACACAATATATTTGGTTCATAGTAACATTCATACAGTATTTGTCCGGTGTTTCTTAAAAGAGACGAGAAGCAACACAACAAAACGGACACAGAGGGCAGACAGCAAGCCCGAACAACAAGGGGGGAGGAATAAGTAAATAAAGAAAGAAAGAAAGAACCCTTATCAGACACGTGATTTCCAAATATATTCTCCCATTGTGTTGGCTGCGTTTTCACCCTTTTAACAAAGTCCTGTGAGGTGCAAAAGTGTTTAATTTTGAGGAGGTCCCATTTATCTATATTTTCTTTTGTTGCA
>JAKSZT010054134.1:2138012-2161579 GCA_026826555.1 Tolypeutes matacus
CTTGTGCTCGCCGGGCCAGCCAACCACGCCGTGCGGGCGGGCTTGCCTTCACCAGGAGGCCCCGGGAACCGAACCCGGGGCCTCCCATATAGTAAACGGGAGCCCCACTGATTGAGCCACAGCCGCTTCCCAGGAGTTTTCCTTCTAATCCTATCTTCTGAAGTGTTTTTATCAAAAAAGGATACTGGATTTTGTCAAATGTCTTTTCTGCGTCCTTTGGGATGATCATGTGTTTTTTTTCCCCTTCAATTTGTTAATGTGGTGGATTACATTGATTGATTTTCTTATGTTGAACCAGCCTTGCATACCAGGAATAAATCCCACTTGGTCGTGATGTGTAAGTCTTTTGATATGCTGTTGGATTCAATTTGCAAGTATTTTGCTGAGAATTTTGCATCTATGTTCATTAGAGAGATTGGTCTGCAATTTTCTTTTCTTGTAGAATCTATATCTGGCTTTGGTATTAGGGTGATGCTGGCTTCATAAAATGTGTTGGGTAATTTTCCCTCCTCTTCAATTTTTTGGAAGAGTTTAAACAGGATTGGTGTTAATTCTTTTTGAAATGCTTATTAGAATTCACCTGTGAAGCCATTTGGTCCTGGACATTTCTGTGCTGGAAGATTTTTAATGACAGATTCAATCTCTTTTGATGTGATAATTGTCTTACCTAATTTTTATAGCATCAGTGTAGGTTGTTTGTGCATTTCTAGGAATTTGTCCATACATCTAGATTGTCTAGTTTGTTGGCATACAGTTTCTCATAATATCCTCTCAGGATTCTTTTTATTTCTGTGGGGCCAGTCGTAACTTCCCCCTTTACATTTCTGATTGTATTTATTTTCATCTTCCCTCTCTTTTTCTTTGTTAGTCTAGCTAGGGGGTTGTCAATATGATTGATTGTCTCAAAGAAAGCTTTTGGTTTTGTTGATTTTCTCTATTTTGTTGTTGTTGTTGTTGTTGTTCTCAATTTCATTTATTTCTGCTCTAATCTTTATTATTTCTTTCCTTCTGCTTGCTTTGGGATTGGTTTGCTGTTCTTTTTCTAGTTTTTCTAGTTGTTCAGTTAAATCTTTTTTTTTTTTTTTTTTTTTTTTTAAGATTTTATTTATTTATTCATCTATCCCCCCCTTGCTGCTTGTGCTCGCCGGGCCAGCCAACCACGCCGTGCGGGCGGGCTTGCCCCCACCAGGAGGCCCCGGGAACCGAACCCGGGGCCTCCCACATGGCAAATGGGAGCCCCACTGACTGAGCCACAGCTGCTTGCTTTTTCTTCTTTTTTAATATAGGCATTTAAGGCTGTAAATTTCCCTCTCAAGTCTGCCTTCCCTGGGGGCGCATGTGGCTCAAATGGTTGGGCATCCGTTTCCCATACGGAGGGACCTGGGTTCGATCCCCGGGGCCTCTCAGTAAAGTAAAAAAATATATAGAAGGCGCACAGGTGTGCCATCAGGCCCCGTGAGTGGGTGAGCCCCCAGGTGCCATAAGCAGGTGAGCCATCTGGCCCCGCCGAACCACGCAGCAAGATGATGACGTAACAAGAGAGAGATGCAGGGGAGATGAGTGGCACCAGAAAACCAGGAACTGAGGTGATACAGGTGGCAAAATGCCTCTCTCCCATATCAGAGGTTCCCAGGATCGATTCCTGGTGAAGACAGGAGAATTCTCGGATGAGAGGAGGGGGCAGGAAACAAACACAGAGAATTGCCCAGCGAATGGACACAAAAACAGCAAAGAGTGCCTTCACTGTATCCCGTAAACTTTGATACATTGTGTTCTGGTTTTCATTTGTCTCAATATATTTACTTATTTCACTTGCAATTTCTTCTTTGATCCACTGATTATTTAGGAATATCTTGTTCAGCCTCCACACATTTGCGAATTTACTTTTTTCCTGCCCGTTATTGAGTTCCAGTTTTGGTCCATTATGATCTGAGAAGGTGCTTTGTATAATTTCAATCTTTTTACATTTATTTAGAGCTGCATTGTGCCCTAACATGTGGTCTGTCCTAGAGAAAGATCCATGGGCACTTGAGAAGAATGTATAACCCGCTGAGTTTGGATGCAGTGTTCTGTATAGTCTGTTAGGTCTAACTTGTTTATCATATTGTTCAAGTTCTCTGTTTCCTTGGTTTTTTTTTTGTTTTGTTTTTTTTTAAAGATTTTATTTATTTATTCATTAATCCCTCCCTTGCTGCTTGTGCTCGCTGTGTCCATTTGCTGTGCGTTTTTCTGTGTCTGCTTGTCTGCCCTTGCTGGGTCGTCCTGCTGCGTCTGGGCCGGCTTGCCTTCACCAGGAGGCCCCAGGAACCGAACCCGGGGCCTCCCATATGGTAAACGGGAGCCCTACTGATTGAGCCACAGCCGCTTCCCTCTGTTTCCTTGTTGATCTTCTGTCTAGTTGTTCTGTCTAACGATTGGAGTGGGGTGTTGAAGTCTCCAATGATTATTGTAGAAATGTCCATTTCTCCTTTTGGTTTTGCCAGAGTTTGTCTCATATATTTTGGGGCACCCTGGTTAGGTGCATAAATATGTATGACTGTTATAACTTCCTGGTGAATTGTCCCTTTTATTAATATATAATGGCCTTCTATATCTCTTACAACTTTTTTGCATTTAAAGTCTATTTTTTCCTACTCTTTTTTGGTTACTATTTGCGTGGAGTATCTTTTTCCATTCTTTCAACTTTCAGTCAGTTTGTATCCCTTGGTCTAAGGTAAATTTCTTGTAAGCAGCATATGGGTGGCTCATGATTTTTTATCCATTCTGTAAGCCTGTAGCTTTTTTTTTTTTTTCTTTTACCGGGAGGTCCTGGGGATCGAACCCAGGTCCCTCCATATGGAAGACAGATGCCCAACCATTTGAGCCACATCCGCCCCCCACCTATATCTTTTGATTGAGGAGTTTAATCCTTTCACATTCAAAGATATTACTGTAAATGCATTATTTGCCTCCATCATTTTATTCTTTGGTTTTAATCTGTGATATCTTATTTTTGTCCGTCTTTTTACTCTTTTGGTTATCCTTTCTCTATTCTTTCTTCTCCAAGCCTCTCTCTCCTGTCTTTTTCTTTCATCCTCTAAGGCTTCCTTTAATAATTCCTGCAAAGGTGGATTCTTTTTTATGAACTCTCTTGGTTTCTGTTTGTTTGTGAATATTTTTTACTCACCTTCATGTTTGAAGGACAATTTTGCTGGATAAAGAATTTTCAGGGGGCGGATGTGGCTCAACTGGTTGGGCGTCCGTCTCCCATATGGAGGGACCTGGGTTCAATCCCCAGGACCTCCCAGTAAAATTTAAAAAAAAAGAATTTTCAGCTGGCAGTTTTTCTCTTTCAATATCCATGGTTTCTGATGAGAAATCCACACCAAGTCTTACTGGGCATCCCTTCTATGTGATGGTTTGCTTCTCCCTTGCTGCTCTCAGAATTTTCTCTTTATCTTTGATGTCTGACATTCTGAGTAGTATGTGTCTTGGAGTAGGTCTATTCAGATTTATTCTGATTGGGGTACAGTGTGCTTCTTGGACACGTAAGTTCATTTCTTCTGAGTCATACCTCACTGATATAGTCCAATCAAAAGGCTCGAACACTCACAGGAATTAATTAGTTCAAAAACATAATCTTTCTGTTTTTGGGATTCACTAAATTCAAATTGTCATAGTTGGCAATTGTTTTCTTTCAGCATTTTAAGTATTTCAGCCCACTGGCTTCTTGTCTCAATGGTTATTGATGAGAATCCGATACTTAATCTAATTCAGACTCCCTTCTGTGTAACTTATGTTGCTTTTCAGAACTCTTTCCTTGTCCTTTGCATTAGACAGTTTGATCAATATGTGTTGGGGCATATTCATCTTCAGGTTTATAGTGTTTGTTGTTCTCTGGACCTCTTGGATTTGTGCATGTATGTCTTTGGTTGAGTTTGGGAAGTTTTCTGTCATCATTTCTTTGAATACACCTTCTGTTCCTTTCTCCTGTTCTTCTCCTTGTAGGACTCCAAAATGCATCCATTGGCATGTTTAATTGTGTTCCAGATGTCTCTTTGGCTATTTTTGCTTTTTTAAAATTCTTTTTTCTTTCTGCTCCTCAGGGTGACTCATTTCAGTTGTCTTTTTTTTTTTTTTTTTTTTTAAGATTTTATTATTTTATTTATTCATTTATACCCCCCTTGCTTTTTTTTTTTAAAGTTTTTTTTCATCCATGCTTTTTTCGCCGCCCGCCCCCCCCGCTGCCTGTGCTCGCCGGGTCAGCCAACCACGCCATACGGGCGGGCCTGCCTTCACCAGGAGGCCCCGGGAACCGAACCCGGGGCCTCCCATATGGTAAATGGGAGCCCTACTGATTGAGCCACAGCCGCTTCCCCAGTTGTCTTGTCTTCAAGTTCACTCGTTCTTTCTTCTGCTGTCTCCAGTCTGCTAAAACCCTCCTGGGAAATTTTCATTTCAGTTATTCTAGTCTTCATCTACAGTAGTTCTGTTTTGTTCTTTTTTCAAATTTCTAATTTTTTATTGAGATTCTCATATTGTTCATTCATTGTTTCCTAATATCCTTTAGTTCTTTTTCTGTATTTTCCTTCATCTCCTTGAGCATATTGAAAGTGATTTTTTAAAAGACTTTGTCTAGCAAGTCCACAGTCTGGTCTTCTTTGTTGGCGTTTCCTGGATTTTTGTCCTTTTCCTTTGGATGGGCTACCATTTCCTGTTTCTTTGTATGTCTTGTGTCCTTTTGTTGTACACTATACATTTTAATATTTTAACACTTTAACTCTGAGATGTATTCTGAGAAGTCTGTTTCTTGAGCTTGTAGCCAGCTGGCAACATGACAAAGATTTTCTTGAGTGTTAGCCCTTCTATCAGGAAGGTCTGCCCAAAGCAAATGCAAAGTGCAGGGCCCTCCCTGTCTTTTCTGGGCCTTTGTCTTGTTCTGGGCTTGTGCTTGCCAGTGGCTTGGGTGTTCCCTTTTTTACAGGAGGTGAATGCCCATTTATCACCCAGGAGACAGACCTTCTCCCTCTCCCAGGTGTTCCACTATGGGAGTTAAAGCAGGTAAACCTTTGCCCTGGCTGTCAACCTCAATTATTTCTTACACTGCTTTTGTTGTCTCAAGCTGCTTTTGCCTGGAAGGCAAATTCTGGGAGGGGCGGACATGCCTGAGAGGAGTTTCCCAAGTCCATGTTTCCCAGCCATAACAAGACCAGGGACCCAGAAAGGGGGTGCAGCCAGCTCCAAACTGCCCTGGAGTGGGGATGAGAGAAGAGCCAGGAAGCATGCCAGGAACTTATTCCACAGCTCCCTAAACCTTTGCTTTCTTGACCTGCCCAGCAAATGCAGCCCTTCAACTGTCCTCCTTGGCTCTGACTAAGCATATAGTCTTTAAATCTTCTCTATCGCCTTTGTTTGCATCAGGTTGTGACAATGGCTACCCTCAGAGCCAGTCCCCCAGCCATCTGCAGTAGCTAATCAAAAACCAGGATCAACAACTGGCCCATGTCCACCCTGGATCTTGGGGAAGTGGATTTTTTTTTTTTTTTAAAGATTTTATTTATTTATTCATTTATCCCCCCCTTGCTGCTTGTGCTTGCTGGGTCAGCTAAACACGCCGTGCGGGCGGGCTTGCCTTCACCAGGAGGCCCCAGGAACCGAACCTGGGGCCTCCCATATGGTAAACGGGAGCCCTACTGATTGAGCCACAGCTGCTTCCCGGGGAAGTGGATTTTTATGTCCCTTTCTGGCACCAGTAAGCTACACCATGGGCCAGACCCAATATGGCCTGCCGTGAGAGTGGGGGGTGGGCACTGGCAACCACCTTGCAGAGAGAGCAACTTAATGGTATTTACCATAACTAATCAGCCTTTTCCTTCTGATTTCCCTGGATGCTATACAATTTTCTACTGGACTCTGGAGTTTCAAAATAGTTGGTTCAGACAGTTCCTGATTCCTGGACAGACTGATTCCTGGAGCTTCCTATTGCACCATCTTCCCCCACCACTCATTTGTGCAAGTTGCTTTTGTACCCCACCACTTTGATGACTCCCTTTTGTTAGCTGTAGTAGCTTTTTTGTGGATTTTTCAAGATTGTCTATGTATAGGATCATGTCATCTGCAAGTAGGTAGAGTTTTACTTCTTCCTGTACTATTTGGATACTTTTTTTTTTTTTTTTTTTTTTTTTTACCAGGAGGTCCTGGGGATCGAACCCGGGTCCCTCCATATGTGAGACAGATGCCCAACCAGTTGAGCTACATCCAACCCCCTATTTGGATACTTTTAAAATTCTTTTTCTTGCCTAATTGCTCTGGCTAGAACTTCCACTTCAATGTTGAATAACTGGTGACAGTGGATTCCATGTCTTGTTCCTGATCTTAGAGAGAAAGCTTTCACCATTGAGTATGAGGTTAGCTGTGGGTTTTTCATATATGCCCTTTATCATGTTTCCTTATATCCCTAGTTTTCTGAGCATTTTTATCAGGAAGCAGTGCTGAATTTTGTCAAATGCCTTCTCTGCTTAATTTGAGATGATCATGTGTTTTTTTTTCCTTTGTTTTATTAATGTGGCATATTACATTTATTGATTTTCTTATATGAAACTACCCTGGCATAATTGGGATAAATGCCACCTGTTTGTGGTGTATAATTCTTTTGATGGGCTGTTGGATTTGGTTTGTTAGTATTTTCTTGAGTATTTTTGCATCTATATTCTTGAAGGATACTGGTCTGTAATTTTCTGTTCTTGTGATATGTTTATCTGGCTTTGGTATTACGGTGTTGTTGCTGGCCTCAGAATAAATTGGAAGTGTTCCCTCCTGTGGCAGTTAGAGGTTTTTATGGACCCCAGAAAAATCATGTCCTTAGAGCTAATCCATTCCTGTGAGTGTGATCGTATTGTAGGTGGGACCTTTTGATTAGGTTACCTCAATTGAGACGTGGCCCAGGGTGGGTCTCAATCCTCTTACTGGAGTCCTTTATAAACAGGATGAATACTGAGATAGACACACACAGAGAAAGCCACCAAAGCCTGAAGCTAAAAGCAACAAAACCCGGAAGAGAAAGGAGAGGTCAGCGGATGCCACCATGCACCTTGCCATGTGACAGAGGAGGCCAGGATCACTAGCAGCTGGTCTTGAGGGAGAATCACCTGATGATGCCTTGATCTGAACATTTTCATTGCCTCAGAACTGTAAGCTTTTAAGCTAATAAATCTCCATTGTAAAAGTCAATCCTTTTCTGGTATATTGCACTTTGGCAGCCTAGCAAAATGAAATACTTCCTCTTCAATTTTTGGGGAACAGTTTCAACAGTATTGGTGTTCATTTTTCTCTGAATGTTTGGTAAAATTCATTAGCAGAGCCATCTGGTCTTGGGCTTTTCTTTACTGGGGGGTTTTTGATTACTGATTCAATATTTTTGCTTGTTATTAGTCTGTTGAGATTTTCTATTTCTTCTAGAGTCAGTATAGGTAGTTTGTGTGCCACTAGGAATTTGTTCATCGCATCTAGGTTTTCTAATCTGTTGGCTTACAGTTGTTCACAGTGTCCTCTTATGAGCCTTTTTATTTATGTGGGGCCTGTAGTAATATCTCCCTTTTCTTTCTGATGTTAGTTATTTGCACCCTCTCTTTTCTCCTTTGTCAGTTTAGCTAGAGGCTTGTCACATTCAGTGCAGTGTCTGTATCACACAGGGTCTTAACAGGGCAAGAACCAGGAAGGCTCCGAGCCATCCCAGCATTTGCAAGACCATAAACATGCTTCTTTGAAGTTACTGATATGTAGTAGGAGCAGTTTAGTCCACTGTGTTTTAGTTTGCTAAAAGCTGCTGGAAGCAAAATACCAGAAATGGGTTGGCTTTTACAATGGCTACTTATTATCTTATAAGCTTACAGTTCTGAGGCTGAGAAAAATATCCAAATCAAGGCATTACCAGGTGATGCTTTCTCCCTGAAGACTGGTTATCGGCAATCCTGGACTCTGCCATCTGGCAAGGCACAGGACAGCATCTGCTTCGCTTCTAGGTTTCGTGGCTTCAGTTTCTGGCTTCCTCTCAGTTCCTGTGGCTTTCTTTCTCAGTTTGTATAGGTTTCTCTCTGTGTTAAGCCCCTTTATAAAGGACTCCAGTAAGAGGATTAAGAGCCACCCTGGTCATACCCTACTGAAATAACCTAATCAAAAGAAGCTCCCACCTACAAGAGGTTTACACCCACAGGAATGGATTAGCTCCAAGGAGCTAATTTCCTGGGGTCCACATATAGAGGACTATCATGCTTAGGATTGTGCACATCTGCTTTAAGATGCACCTACAGGGTGGGATTTTTTTTGTTGCCTCATCTAAGAATTTATGGCTTCTCTGGTTTGTGGCCTCATGCTCCACCCCCTCAAAAAACCCACTTTTACATTCTGCCCTCTCCTCCTCCACAAATATCCCTGAGTGGCAATTGAGGGGCACATCTGGAGGCAGAATCCACAAGAACAACATGAGACACATGTACTAACACATGTGCCTGCTAATGTCAAGAGGAAAATTAGTAAAGGAGATCCCCAAACCCCCGGTAACTGATGCAGCCCAGTGGTGAAAACACTAGGGATCCCCATGTTGGTGATAGACAATTTTTCATTTTTCATATATGATAAAAGATCAGTGAAATTAGCATCTTTATCAGTTATATATACACGACAACTAATTTTAATTAAGGCACAAGTTCCTCCCTGTGCTGCTGTGAGAATATCTAAGGCCATACGATTTTGAAGGATTACCTTGGGCATCTGGTTGGTTTCTTTTGTTAATTGTTACATACTTTGCTTACTATCACTTAAAGCTTTAGCAGGATAACCCATCTATCTGTAAATGAGCATCACAAGCTCCTGCTGCTGGGAGGAGTAAGGCCAGGGTGTAGTCCCACCAAGCTATACCACGTATCTAGAGGGCTTCCAGGGTTGGAAAGTTATAGGGGTCTTTGGTAAAGTTTTTATTATGTGTCTCGTTCAGAGAATATCCTCATGCACATCGACCTGTCCAGCCATAGGATAAATATGGCCATAGAAGGTTTCCACACGCCCAATGCCAAGGACATAGTTTTTGTGCCTATATCCTGTGTACTGTGTATCAGACACAATATACATTCAGGGCATGCTTGTGTGGGAGTTCATCCTAAATGTATAGGAGACTTATTACGTTTAGTGTAGTCTCGCTTTGAGCACAGGGGTGCCGTCTCCCCTAAGACAACTTGTTCAGCCTTGACCCAGCCTAGTCCGTCCCGTGTTGAGTGGCTGGTGCTCCGTTTACTTCTATGATGTCTGTATAGCCTTAGTTGCTGGACGGCATGTGTGTGATCAGAAATCCTTAGGTTAGTTCATGGTAAATTCCAATCATTTTTTTTTTTTTTTTTAAAGATTTTATTTATTTATTCATTTATCCCCCCCTTGCTGCTTGTGCTCGCTGGGTCAGCCAACCACGCCGTGCGGGCGGGCTCACCTTCACCAGGAGGCCCCGGGAACCGAACCCGGGGCCTCCCATATGGTAAATGGGAGCCCTACTGATTGAGCCACAGCCGCTTCCCAATTCCAATCATTTTGAGACTTTGTCAGAGACCCAGGTTTCCTGCTCCATGACGCTACCCAAGGTATTCCATCCCTGGAGGAAGTCGGCCACTGTCCACACACCCAGCACTCAATCCGGTTATGATGGGTTGTGGCTTCTTTGATTGCCCAATTCAGGAATCTATTTCTTTCTGCCATAAGGACTAGAAACATTAGCCTAGGGACAAAGTACTAGATGTTTACTAGGAACTAACATGGGAGGTTATGGCTGTTCAGTAATATGCAAGCCACAGGCCCATCTTCAACAGTGGCTTCTTCCCCGGGGAGATGCACCCCCTTTAGCCCCCAAGTGTTCTATGGCATCAGGTAAGATGTTATATAAAGAAGCCTGTTAAGCCATAAAAGGAGGGTGACTTCACGGGAAGCGGCTGTGGCTCAATCAGTAGGGCTCCCGTTTACCATATGGGAGGCCCCGGGTTCGGTTCCCGGGGCCTCCTGGTGAAGGCAGGCCTGCCCGCACGGCGTGGTTAGCTGACCCAGCGAGCACGGGCAGCAAGGGGGGGATAAATGAATAAATAAATAAAATCTTTGAAAAAAAAAAAAAAAAGGAGTGTGACTTCTGACCCTGCTTCCGTAGAGGAGGCTGTCTGTAAACTAGTGCAACGGGGACCTGCTACATATAATACAGCAGTCAGAGCTATTGCTAAGTCCTTTCCCAGTCCCCAAGGACAAGGACGAAGTGGAGGAATATCCAGTTCCCACATTACTTCCTCTTGCTGCTGGAGTGGACCTGGGGGCCTGCAGCGTTCCCATGCTGAGGTTTGTCCAGCCGTCAGTGCACTATTTATGAGCCCAGCTGCTTCCTGTAAACGAGGTGCCCACCCATGCAGTGAGTGGTTTGGAGATACCTGCTGCAGCTGCTGTTTTAAAATCCCATCCCTCCTCTCTCTCCTGGGGCAGCCTGGGGCTTGTATGGCAGATGAAAGCGCCAGGCAATTTCTCTTTCTTGTGCCCAGTCCTGGAACTTGGTGATCTGTAAAATGGGCGCCCTGGTCTCTGTCAGTGTGCCTTGGGTACCCAGACATACAGGAAGTGTCTCAAGTCCTCGTATTGTTGAAGCTCGATTCGCTCATCGACGTCCAAAAGCCTGCAGAACGTCTGAGGCAGAGTCTACCCAGGTTAGATGTCTTTTTGTCCGTCTGCAGGGGAAGGGGTCCTAGACAGTCTATTTGCCAGCGTTGCCCTGCCTGCGTTCCCCACGGCGTCTGCCCCATATTGTGGGGTAGGGGGCACCTCCGTCGAGCGCATGTTGGACAGGACTCAGGGGCTGTAGGCACGTCGCTATGTTCCAGAGGGAGATGCAAACTTTTACGTAATTCCCATACAGTCCAAGGACCCCCGTGTCCGGATTCACAGTGTTGCCAGTCTGCCTGGTCATGGCTTTCATCAATCCATTTAATTTAGCCAAGGGGTTAGTTTCCAGACTTCCCAGAGGCATATGTGAGGTATGGGCTGGCACGTGCCAGCTTGTTATTCTGGCACCTGGGCTTTGTGCCCTACCCCATAGCTACCCCAGGGCTTCACCCCGTTTGTCCTTACCAGCTAAGGTCCCCCACGCAGAGTCAGAGCACGACGCACAGCCCAGCTGTCGGTGCACACGGGGACCGCAGAGGCCTGTGGACTCTAAGCACGCAGACAGCTCGTAGCCCAGCCCACTGGCTGCTCTGACGTTCTCCTTCGTCCCCCACGTGGTGTCTGTAGTTATTTGAACCGCTGTTGCTCGCCATTGGTGGGGGAGGGGGCTGTCCTCTGCAGGAACCAGCAGTGAGCCAGGCATCCTCCAAAGGGGCTCCTGCACGCTCTATAATGGATGCTCCTGGCGTGGAGGGTGTGGGGAGCTTGGATTCTCTACACACACAACTGACCCCAACAATTTAGGTAACTCCTCGGGCAGTGGGCTAGTAGGGAGAGGACTCCGTTGTTGTATACGCGCACGCCATTTCCGTAGTGTGCTGCCTGTGCACAAGCACTGCTGGGTCAAGACACAAGTGTATTTGATCCATCCACTTATTGGCAGAGACGTTCGCACAGTTATCAGCCAAGTCACTGGTATAGGCTCAGTTTGCATAAGAGCAAGATGCACTGCCGAGAGTTGTTTTTCACTAGGGCTATATCGTTTTTCTGGTCCTTTCTATTGCTAGAACCTGAGTGGTACTTGCTTCCCGTTTTGTTTTTGGCACAGGCCCCACCCAAATCTTTCTGGGTAGCTGGCAACACCCAATCCACAAGCTTGCCCTGCTATTAAAGTACCTAGAGGGAAATAGATGTGGCTCAAGAGATTGGGCTCCCGTCTACCCGTCCAGGGTTCAATTCCCGGGGCCTCCTGGTGAAAGGCAAGCTGGCCTGAGCAGAGAGCTGGCCCAGCAAGATGATGCAAGAAAAAGAGACACAGAGGAGAGACAATAAGAGACGCAGCAGACAAAGGAGCTGAGGTGGCACAAGAGATTGAGCGCCTCTCTCCCACTCTGGAAGGTCCCAGGATCAGTTCCCGGTGCCGCCTAAAATAGAGAAGACAAGCAGACACAGAAGAACACACAGAAAGCAGACAGTAAGCACAAAACAACGGGGGGTGGGGGTGGGGGTGGGGGTGGGAGTGGGGTAGAAATAAATAAGTAAATAAATCTTTAAAAACAAATAAAATAAAAATAAAGTACCTAGAGACTGGATCTGTTTTACAGCCATTTTCACCTGTTCAAATGCTTGCTCGGCCTCAGCATCCCAATGTCACTTACCCCCTGTATTAGTCAGGGTTCTCTGGGGAAACAGAACCAATAGGAGATATCTGTAAATCGTATGAAATTTTATAAAATCGTCTCATGTGACTGTGGGGATGCACACGCCCAAATTCTGTAGGGTAAGCCTGGAACTCCGATGAAGGTCCTCGATGAGTTCCCCAGAAGGAACTGGCTGAAGTAGAGATGGAAATTCTCTCTTCTGACTGCTGAAACCATCGTGGCTCCTTTTAAGGCCTTCAACTGATTGGCTGTTGTTGCTGAAGGCAACCTCCTCAGTTGATTGTAGATGTCATCAGCCATAAGTGCAATCAATTCATTGATGATTTAAATTCACAAAATGTCCTCACAGTAACGGCCCAGTGCTTGCTTGACCAAACAACTGGGCACCATTACCTGGCCACGCTGACACACAAGCCAACCATCACACCCCCTTGTTAAGCTATACGATGGTTGAAATATTTTGAGCTAGGTGAGGTAGGAAGGTTCTCCAGCTATTTGACAGCCGTAAAGGCTTGCAGTTCCTTTACGGTGTGGGGAGTTGGGCCCATTTGACCTATGACTGCTGCCGGAACAACCTTGTTCTTGCCCAATTAAACCTCCTCTAGGAATTTTACAGACTGTCCTGGCCCCTGGATCTTGGCGTCATTGATGGCCCATCCTCAGCTCATTAAAAGGAACTGTAGGGAAGCGGATGTGGCTCAAGCGATTGGGCTTCCGTCTACCATATAGGAGGTCCAGGGTTTGATTCCCAGGGCCTCCTGGTGAAGGCGAGCTGGCCTGCACGGCGAGCTGGCCCACATGGAGAACTGGTCCACGCAGGAGAGCTGGCACAGCAAGATGACGCAACAAAAAGAGAGACAGAGGAAAGACAATAAGAGACACAGCAGACCAGGGAGCTGAGGTGACGCAAGAGACTGAGTGCCTCTCTCCCACTCCGGAAGGTCCCAGAATCAGTTCCCGGTGCCGCCTAAAGAGAAGACAAGTGCAGAAGACCACACAGAGAGCAGACAGCGAGCGTGAAACAACGAGGGAGTGGGGAGAAATGAATAAATAAATAAATCTTCAAAAGGCGCTGTAATGGCAGGGCCGTCGTTTCTACAGATGTAATGGTCTAGAAGGCAGCATAATATTGTCAATATAGTGAAACACAGCAACATCTGGCGGCTTTTTCCACCTTGCTAGGTCAGCCGCCACCATTCTGTGTCAGGTGGTGGGGCTACGTAGGTGCCCTGGGAGCACAATCCGGGAAGTCCACTGCCGCCCCCAACCCCCCAAAGAAATGCCTGCTGACCTTGGCCATCTTCAGCCAGTGGGCTACTGACCAAGGCGTCAGCTAAGTCTAACATGTCACGGACCTCTCCCAACTGGGCCGAAAGCTACCGAGAAGCCTCGCAGTCTTCGCACTGCGGCGTGCCGAGGAAGAAGCACCTTATTCACTTCTTGATATTCTGCTGTCGTCCTCCAGCTGCCATCAGGCTTTTCACTTACCATAAAGGCGATTAAACATGCTCTGCACTGGCCGTGTGATCCCCACTCCCGCCAGTTCCTGTAACATTTCACTGATTTCAGCATGTCCACCTGGAAGGCGATGTTGTTTAGAATGGGTGACCCCCCTGGGTGGGGCAGGGGCGCTGGGGACCAGCGAGTTGCACCCTGTATAACTGAGTTCACCGAGCGGATGAGAACGCGGAATTCGCCGGTGGTGGCGGTAAGGTCTAAGTCTTGTAATATATACCTGGGAATGGGAGAATGGGAGAGATACCTTCAGGCGGGCGGGGGCCCAATTTGCAACGTTGGAGTAGTTTGCACTCTCTTGGGCCTTCCCCCGTACATACCACCTTTAGGGATCTCCATAGAGGAGCGTGCATTCTGCTTCCGACAACGTGCAAATGGCTTGTCGGAGACCCGTGGATAGCTAGCTCTCCCTGAGGCCTCCGATCCTGCTGTCACCTGCATCTGCAGGCGACCATGGCCCCACCCCTAGTCTTCAGGACTAGGAGGGTCTCCAACCCCTGGCACCAGACTTACTTTCCTCGGGGACTGCTAACCAGGGCACGGATTTAGACGTAGGCAGAGGCTGACAGCTGTCCTCCTTGGGCAGCTTTTGGCCAGAGTCCCGCTAATATAGCTGTAGATTGTTTCTCTGCTTTTTCCTATTGGAGTGTCTGCGGCAATTAGATCAACCCGTACTTGTTGGCGGGTTACACGTACGGGCCCCCTCTGCCCCTTCCTTGCCAGGTCTCCTTGGTCACTTTCCTTGCCCCTGTCGACCATGTTCTTTCCGTCTCAGCCAAGCCTGCCATTGCCTGTGCCAGGGAACGGGCTGGCTGACTAGTGGGCTGAGGACAGCTACTGCTGCCCCACACCAGGCTGGAGGCACGGTCTGGAGGATTTCATCCTTCATGCTGGCCGTGAGCAGCTCATCATCAGGCCCATGAAAGCGTTCAGCGTGCGCTGTGCTTCATTCCTAGTTTTCTGGCTCTATCCTGGAATTCTTCTATAGATGACCATTTGCCTATAGGGGATGGCATATCCAATTTTACAGCCAAAATGCACCACACTAATAAATTCTGATTCCAGCTGGTCTACGCCGTGCCTGGTAAAGACGCTGACGAGGAGAGGGATGTGTAGTTCTCCCAGCCATTTTGGCCATTTCCACTTCTGAAAGCATAATACTGTCTTCCCATACATCCCAGAATCTTAGTAACCAAGCTGCTATGCTCTCCGGCCTTTTTGTTCAAACTTTTCTGTTAATTCTACTAAGTCTGCATGCGCAGACTCCCTCATTACTGTTTGCTTCTGAGCGGGGATCTCTTCGCGAGGGTCTTTGGGGTCTCTGCTTTCATTTTTGTAGTTACTAACGGCCTGGTTTGTCTAGGCTGATCTTCAATTTCAGTTTCCTCCTCCCATTCCCCTCTTCTGCACTCTCCCAGGGGTCCCACACCTTCAGGTCCAGACTTCCCTCTGGTTACCTGCTGGGACCTGCCACCGCGGCATCCTCCTTCCATGCCTTTTGACCACTTTACCTGCATTACTTCTAATTGTCCCTCTTGACTTCGCACCTTTTTTGCGGATACATTTAGTGCTGTTGGGGCGGCTAACTCAACATCCTTCTCTAGAGCCAAAGCCTCTTCTAGTCTCCTTACTTCAGATTCTACTTCCAACTGGGCTTTGGAAGCTTATCCATCTGCCCATAACAACCGCCACATGGTGGCTGCAATTGCTTCTTTGCCTTGAGATTTCCATTTACCCCTTAGGTTCCCCTTTAGGACACATGATGTTCCGACTGGCATGTTTGGAATGTCCTGTGCTCATGCACTGGGCTGCACTGTCCTAAAAAATGGGCTACCTCCCCATGCATAAAGGAAGTCAGCCATCCTGGATTTCCCCCTGCCCCCAGATTTCCATTTATTAGGGAACTTACAAACAGACAAAGGGGGCCTGTGGATCCACCTCCCCAGGAAACAGGAGAAAGAGAGACACAGCCTAAGGCTGTTTTTTTGTTTTTTTTAACCGGGAGGTACTGGGGATCGAACCCAGGTCCCTCCATATGGGAGACGGACGCCCAACCATTTGAGCCACATCCATTCCCAACAGCCTAAAGCTGATTCAGCTTTTGACCCACAAATTTGGTCTGCTGTGTCCCAGGAGCCCTTCCAGGCTGGGTGGGCTGCACCATTGTTTGCCTTGGGAGCTCGCCCAGGCCAAAAGAGATACAACCCTCTTGGCTTGTTCTGCTTTTGGTCTCCTGGCTGGCTCACCAAGTGCCTGGCCATGAACCTACAGAAGAGGTTCCAACAATGGCACTGAAGATCAAAAAACAAAGCGGGCCTCTCCATATAGCAAAATAGTAGCAGTTTATTAGGGAATTTACAAATTGGGAAGCTGGTCCTGGGCAGCTTTAGGACATTCAATGTAGTACTCTGCACCACCCAGCAGGCTTCAGGGGATTATATAGGACAAGAACAAGGAAGGCACAGAGCCAAGGCAGGATCTGCAAGATAAAAAACATGTTTCTGTGAAGTTACTGATATGTGGCAGGAGTACTTGAGTAGAGATAGCTATTGTGCTTATGAATGTGCATGTGTATTTGAAATGCACTTACAGGTTTTTGTTTTTTTGTGGGTTTTTATTTGTTTGTTTTGCCTTAGGTAGGAATTTATGGCTTCTCTGGTTATTGCCTCAAAGGTTTTATTGATTCTTTCTATTGTTTATTTATTCTCTATTATTGCCTTCCTTCTGCTCACTTTGGGTTTACTTTGCTCTTCTTTTCCTGGTTCTTCCAGGTGTGTGGTTAGGTCTCTCATTTGACCTTTCTACTTTGATTAATGTAAGCATTTTGGGCTATAACTTTCCCTCTGAGCACTGCCTTTCCTGTGTCCCATAAGTTTTGATATGTTGTGGTTTCATTTTCATTTGTCTCAAGATTATTTCCTAACTTCCCTTGTGATTTCTTCTATGATTCATTGATTGATTAAGAGAGTGTTGTTCAACTTCTGTATATTTGTGGATTTTCAGTTCTCCCTCTGTTACTGATTTCTAGTTTCATTCCATTGTGGTCAGAGAAGATGCTTTGTATAATTTTGATCTTTTAAAATTAACCCATAGAGTTCCAGAACATGGTGGATTAGAATTACACAGGACTCTCGCCTCTCTCTCACAGAAAAATAGCTAGAGGACAGGCAGAAACAGCCTGAGGAAAAAAAGTTCTAGGGTGTAGGACACTAGGGGAAGGCTGGGCACCACCCAGATAAGATAGGGGCACAGGAAAGGAACCTCAGTGTTAAGATCATGAGTAGACTGCAGCTGTGGCTGCTGGAGCCTCTTCCCCACCCTACGAGGAGAAAGCATTGAATTCTCTGGCCTTGGGCCTGCTGCAATGGACAAAGGGGATCTGGAGATCCACCTCCCCAGGAAACGGAAACGGAGAAAGAGGGACACAGCCTAAGGCTGATTCAGCTTTTGACCCACGGATTTGGTCTGCAGTGTCCCAGGAGCCCTTCCAGGCTTGTTTACTTTGGGAGCTGGCCCAGGCCGGAAGAGATACAACCCTCTCAAGCCTCCTCCCTACTGACCTGGACTGGTTGTTGAGAACACAGAGGGGAGTGGAATTATGTCCTACCCGGGAAAAGAGAGCAGACTGCAGCAACGCTTGGAGAAACCGTCTCTGAGAAAGTTTCATGTGTGAGGCTCTCAGCCTCCAGGCAGGAACCTCTGTCACACTGCTCCAGTCTGTGCTGCAGTGAACACAGTCCCAACAGGCACTGAACTGCCTGGGGTGTCAAAGAGCGCCATCTTGTGGCAGACCAAAGAAGTGCATGTGAGGAAATTAAATAAGTAACAGGCATTTTCGGTCCTTTATAGTCTCCATCTCCAAGGCCCTAGGAAGCTGGTCTGCAATATATTACTAGGTCCATGGCCCAGATTTCAGCAACTAACAGGGACAATCCTAAAGACCTAGAACAGGTTAAATGAAGAATCAAAGAAGGGCAATAATAGTCTCTCACCATGAAATCCCTACAAAAGAGAGAGAAATGGATCAACAGAATAAACTCACCATCATAATCAGATGCCTAGAGATCAGGAAAAACTTACAAGCCATACTAAGAAAATGGAAGAAACGGCCCAAGCAAAGGAATATATCAAAGACCCAGATGAGACACAGGATCTGAGACAATGAATCAATGAGAAGAACAGAAATATCAAAATCAAATTCATAAGTTGAAAGACAATATGGCTAAAGAGATAAAGGACATCAAGAGGACACTGAGCAAGCACAAAGAATTTGAAACCCTGAATTAAAAAGTAACTGAGAGGGGGACGGATGTGGCTCAAATGGTTGGGCATCTGTCTGCCACATGGAGGGACCTGGGTTCAATCCCTGGGACCACCCGGTAAAAAAAAAAAAAAAAAAAAGTTACTGAGGGAAGAGGATGTGGCTCAAGTGATTGAGCTCCCGCCTACCACATAGGAGGTCCCAGGTTCAGTTCCAAGTGCCTCCTGGAGAAGACAAGCAGACAGAGAGAGCACACAGCAAATGGACACAGAGAGCAGACAGTGATTACAAACAATGGGGGAGGTGATAAATTAATAAAACTAATCTTTAATATATATATAAAAGTTTGAAATTATACAAAGCACCTTCTCAGATCATAATGGAATGAAACTGGACGTCAATAATAGATGGGAAAGGGGAAAATTTACAAATGTGTGGAGGGTGAACAATACCTAAACAGTGAGTCAAGGAAGAAATTGTAAGTGAAACTAGTAAATATATTGAGATGAATGAAAATGAGAACACAACTTATCAAACTTATGGGATACAGCATAGGCAGTGATGAGAGGGAAATTTATAGCCCTAAATGCCTATATTAAAAAAGAAGAAAGAGCTAAAATCAAAGATCTAATTAAACAACTGGAGGAACTAGAAAAAGAACAGCAAACCAATGCAAAAGGAAGCAGAAAGAAAGAAATAATAAAAGATAAGAGGAGAAAGAAATGAAATTGGAAAGAAAAAAAAAAGAGAGAAAGAGATAGAAAATCAAATCCAAAAACTGGTTCTTTGTGAAGATCAATAAAATTGACAAACCCTTAGCTAGACTAACAAAGAAAAGGAGAGAGAAAATGTAAATAAAAGCAGAAATGAAAGGGGGGAAGGTATGACTGACCCCACATAAATAAAAAGGATCATAAGAGGATATTATGAGAAACTGTATACCAACAAACTAGACAACACAGATGAAATGGACAAATTCCTAGAAATGCACAAACAACCACATATGTTGCTACAAATGATGCTACAAGAAATACAAGAACTGAACAAACCAATCATATTTAAAGAGATTGAATCAGTCATCAAAAATCTCCCAACAGGGAAGCGGCTGTGGCTCAATCAGTAGGGCTCCCGTTTACCATATGGGAGGCCCCGGGTTCGGTTCCCGGGGCCTCCTGGTGAAGGCAAGCCCGCCCGCACGGCGTGGTTAGCTGACCCAGCGAGCACAAGCAGCAAGGGGGGATAAATGAATAAATAAATAAAATCTTAAAAAAAAAAAAAAAAATCTCCCAACAAAGAAAATTCCAGCACCACGTGGCATCAATGATGAATTCTATCAAGCATTTCAAGAAGACTCAATACCAATCCTCTTTAAACTCTTACAAAAAATTGAAGAGGAAAAAAAATTGAAGAGGAGGGAAAATTACCCAACACATTTTATGAAGCCAACATCACCCTAATACCAAAGCCAGATAAAGATTCCACAAGAAAAGAAAATTACAGACCAATCTCTCTCATGAACATAGATGCAAAAATTCTCAACAAAATACTTGCAAATCGAATCCAACAGCATATCAAATCAAAAGACTTATACACCATGACCAAGTGGGATTTATTCCTTGTATGCAAAAGAAAATCAATTAACGTAATACACAACATTAACAAATTGAAGGGAAGAAAACACATGATGATCTCAATCGATGCAGAAAAGACATTCAACCAAAATCCAGGATCCTTTCTTTACAAAAAAATTTTGAAAGATATGAATAGAAGGAAAATTTCTCAATATGATAAAGGGTATATAAGAAAAATGCACAGCCAACATTGTACTCAATGGGGAAAGACTGAAAGCTTTCCCTCTAAGATTGGGAACAAGATACTGTTCCCACTGTCACCGCAGTTATTCAACATTGTGCTAGAAGTTCTAGCTAGGGCAATTAGATAAGAAAATAAATAAATAAATAAATAAATAAGTTCCAAATAGGAAAAGAGGAAGTAAAACTCTCACTCTTCAAAGATGACATGATCTTGTATTTAGAAAATTTTGAAATGTCTATGACAAAGCTACTTGAACGAATAAATGAGTTCAGCAAAGTGGCAGGATAAAAGATCAACACACAAAAATCAATGTTTTTCTACACTAGTAGTGAACAGTCTGAGGAGGAAATCAGGGAAAAAACTACATTAACAATAGCAACAAAAACCTAGGAATCAATTTAATCAAGGAAGTACAGGACCTATATGCAGAAAACTACAAAACAAGGCTAAAAGAAATAAAAAAAGACCTAAACAAATGGAAAGACATTCTGTGTTCATGGACTGGAAGACTAAATATCCTGAAGATGTCAATCCTACCCAAACTCATTTATAGATTCAATGCTATACCAATTAAAAATCCAGGGGAGCAGATGTAGCTCAAGTGGTTGAGCACCTGCTTCCCATGTACTAGGTCTTGGGTTCAATCCCCGGTAGTTCCTATAAAACAAAACAAAACAAAATTCCAACACCCTACTTTACAGAAATAGAAAAGGGAATTATCAAATTTATTTTGAAGGGAAAGCCAAAAACATTCTAAATAAGAAGAGTGGTATGGGAGGAATTTCACTGCCTGATCTTGAAACATATTACAGAGCTACAGTGGTCAAAACAGCATGGTATTAGCATAAAGATAGACACATAGATCAGTGGAATTGAACTGAGAGTCCAGAAATAAACCCTCACCTTTATGGCCAACTGGTTTTTGACAAACCTATCAAGTCCATGTGAATGGAACAAAACAGTCTTTCCAACAAATGGTGCTGGGAGAACTGGATATCTATAACCAAAAGAATGAAAGAGGACCCCTATCTCACTCACTACACAAGAATCAACTCAAATTGGATCAAAGACTTAAATACAAAAGCCAGGACCATAAAACTACTAGAAGAAAATGTAGGGAAACATCTTAAATTTCTTGTGGTAGGTGGTGGTTTCTTGGACCTTATACCCATGCATGAGCAACAATAGAAAAAAATAGATAAATAGGACCTCCTCAAAATTAAGCCTCTAAGGACTTTATCAAAAGGATGAAAAGGCAGCTGACTCAATGTGAGAAAATATTTGGATATCACATATCCGGTAAGGGTTTAAAATCCATGATATATAAAGAGATGCTACAACTCAACAATAAAGACAAACAACCTGATTTAAAAAATGGTCAAAAGACTTGAATAGACATTTGTCCAAAGAATAAATACAATGGCAAAAAAACACATGAAAAAATGCTCAACATCATTAGTGATTAGGGGAATGCAAATCAAAAGTACAATGAGATATCATTCCACACCTGTTAGAATGCCCACTACAAGTGTTAGAGAGGATGTAAAAAGATAAGAACACTTATTCACAGTTGGTGGGAATGCAGAATGGTACAGCCACTTGGAGGACTGTTTGGCAGTTCCTAAAGAAGTTGAATATAGATTTGCCACGTGACCCTGCAATACCACCCCTGGGTGTATACCCAGAAGAACTGAAAACTGTGACACGAATATACATCTGCACACTGATGTTCATACTGGCATTATTCACAGTTGCCAAAATATGGAAACAACCCAGGTGTCCATCAACCAATAAATGGATAAACAAACTGTGGTATATACACACGATGGAATATCATGCAGCTGTAAGAAGAAATGAAGTTGTAAAGCATATGTGACAACATGGATGAACCTGGAGGACATTATGTTGAGTGAAGCAAACCAGGCACAAAAGGGCAAATAATATAAGATTGTGCTATTATGAACTAAATATATTGTGAAATCTTATGGAGTTAATGACTTGAATATGGGTCATCAGAAAATAGAATGAGTTTAGAGAATGGAAAGCTGAGTGTTAATTAGTGCAGAATTAGTAAAAAGGATGTGTGTTAATCCTTGCAAATGAATAGAAAAGGTGAAAGCACAACATAAGGCGGTTTTTAACTAGCAGTGCTATTACATGAGTATGAAGTGGTTGAAAGGGAAAGTCTAAGGTCATGTAAATTACTAAAAGGAAAGCTAAAAAATGTACCATGGGACTGTATAGCACAGTAGACCTCATGTGAAATACAAATATAGGTGATATTGCATATATAAGACTGTTTTTCTTTGAAACTGAACAAATGTATGTTAATGTTACAAGATGTTAGTATCAGACAAAAAACCCACATTATGGTAAGTGAAAGAAACCAGGCACAAAGTGCTACGTATTATATGATTCCATTTATTTAATATGTAAATATAAATCAATTTATAAAGATGAAATTAGATTAGTGGTTATGTAGGGCTGGAGAAGGATAGAGGGATCGAGAGGTGACTGCTAAGGGGTGTGGAGTTTTTTTGGAGTAATGAAATTGTTCTAAAACTTTTTTTGGTGATGAATGCACAACATAATGATTACACTAAGGGCCACTGATTATACACTTTGGATAGACTGTATAATATGTGAATATACCTCAATAAAACTCCTTTAAAATAAATAAATATGCAAGAATAGCCAGAAAAAGCAGCTAGGGACAACAGGGCAGGCATAGAGAGATTGAGAGGTGGTGAATTTTTTGTCTGTTTTTGTTTATTATTATTATTATTTAAATAATGAAAATGCTCTAATAATGATTGAAGTGATGCATGCACAACTAGGTGATTATGTCAAATACCATTTGTTGTACATTTGGGTGGATTGTATGCTTTACTAATATGTATCAATAAAATTGAATTGTTTAAAGAAATTTATTCAGACTAGTTTTGTGATCTAACTTGTGCTCTATGTTTTTTGTTTTTTTTTACTTTATTTTGTACATTTAATAATTGAAAATATAAACAATTAAAAACTAAAAAGTAACCACAGATGAATAAATATATACATTTCTCAATTAAATGTAATGGATACATATAAATTTTTGTTTTTTGAATCAAACAAAATATTACAAATATATTTGGTTCATAGTAATGCATTCATACAGTATTTGTCCTTTTGTGTCTGGCTTGCTTCACTCAACATAATGTCCTCCAGGTTCATCCATGTTGCCATATGCTTTATGACTTCATTTCTTCTTACAGCTGCATAATATTCAATCGTGTGAACAGGCCACAGTTTGTTTATCCATTCATCTGTTGATGGACACCTGGGTTGTTTCCAGCTTTTGGCAATGGTGAATAATGTGGCTATGAACATCGGTGTGCAGATGTCTGTTCGTGTCACTGCTCTCAGTTCTTCTGGGTATATACCCAGTAGTGGTATTGCAGGGTCACGTGGCAAGTCTATATTCAACTTCTTTAGGAACTGCCAAACAGTCCTCCACAGTGGTTGTACCATCCTGCATTCCCACCAACAGTGAAGAAGTGTTCCTATCTCTCCACATCCTCTCCAACGCTTGTAGTTCTCTGTCTTTTTAATAGTGGCCGTTCTGATAGGTGTGAAATGATATCTCATTGTAGTTTTGATTTGCATTTCCCTAATCA
>JAKSZT010054134.1:2166579-2192217 GCA_026826555.1 Tolypeutes matacus
TCCTTTGTACGTGATCGTTTGCTTCTCTCTTGCTGCTCTGAGAATTTTCTCTTTATCTTTTACATTTGACATTCTGAATAATATGTGTCTTGGCGTAGGTCTATTTGGATTTATTCTCATTGGGGTACGGTGTGCTTCTTGGACATGTAAGTTCATTTCTTTCGTGAGAGTTGGGAAATTTTCAGCTATTATTTCCTCAAATACTCTTTCTGCCCCTTTTCCTTTCTCTTCCCCTTCTGGAACTCCCATGACACGTATGTTGTTGCGTTTTGTGTTATCATTCAACTCTCTGAGCCCCTGCTCAATTTTTTCCATTCTTTTCTTTCTCTGTTCTTTTCTCTCTTCAATTTTAGCTGCTCTGTCTTCGGTATCACTTATTCTTTCTTCTATCATTTTGAGTCTGCTGTTGTATGCCTCAAATGTGAAATTGACTTCGCCTATTGTGTCTTTCATTCCCATGAACTCCGTTACTTTTCTGTTCAGGATTTCAAATTCTTCTTTGCATTTGCTCAATGTCTTCTTGATGTCATTTATCTCTTTAACTGTATTGTCTTTCATCTCATTAATTTGATTTTGGAAATTTGTGCTCATCTCACTGATTAGTTCTCAAATTCTGCATCTCTTCTGGGACTTTGATGTATTCCTTTTCTTGGGCCATGTCTTCTATTTTCTTAGTATGGCTCATAATTTTTTGCTGGTGTTTAGGCATCTGGTTAGGTTGTATTTTACTTAGATGCTCTATCTCTAAGGTTTTAGTGGCAGGAGGGTGTGAGTTACCACAGCTCTTTGATTTTTGGCTCAACCTTCATTGTTAGGATTGTCCTGCTGGTTGCTCAAAACTAGGCACCAGACCCAGTAATTGGTTGTAGAGTCGTTTCCTAGGGCCTTGGGAAGGGAGGCTATAGAAGCCAGGAAAAGCCTCTCCTATTTATTTTTAATTTTCTTATGTGCACTTCCTTGGTCTGACAGGAGATGGTGCTCTTTGGCAGCTCTCAACTGCCTGGTCAGAGTGTATTTGTTGTGAAACAGACCAGATCAATGTGATAGAGCTTCCTGTCTGGAGGCTAAGAGCCTTATAATTCAAACTTTCTGAGACAGTTCTCCAGTCTTCTCTGGTAGCCCCCTCCCTTTTCCCAGATAGGAAATACTTCCACTCCCTTCTGAATCCTCAACAATCAGTCCCTGTTAGTAGAGGAGGAGATTGGGAGGTGTGTATATCTTTAGCCCCTTGCAGGCTCCAAGGCAAACAATGGTGCAGCCCCACCCGGACTGGAAGGGTTCTCGGGACAGGGCAGACCAAACCTGTGAGTCAAAAGTGGGGTCAGCCCCAGACTCTCTCTCCCCTCTCCTTGGAGTCCTCAACAATTAGTCCAGGCTAGAAGAGAGGGAGGTTTGCGAGGGTCGGATTTCTCCAGTCCTTCCTAGGCTCCAAGGGCAAACCACCGTGTGGAAAGGTCCATGGGGCTCCACAGCCCAAATTTATAGGTCAGAACCTGAGTCAGCCTAAGGCTGTGTCCCTCTCTCTCCCCTTTCCTGGAGTGGTGGATCCCTAGAGCCCCCTTTGCCTGTGGTCGCAGGCCCAGAGGCCCAAGAATTCTAAAGAGTGTGGGGGAGGGTGTCGGCAGCAGCAGCCGCTGCTGTTTCCAACTCACAGTTCTGTTGTCACGATTTCCCTCTTTTGTCCTTCTCTCCTCTGGGTGGTGTCCAGCCTTCACCTGCTGTCCTAAACCCTAGAAGATCTTTTTCGGGGCTGTTTCAGCCTGTCCTCTAGCTATCTTTCTGGAGAAAAGATTCCTGTGTCTTACTAGTCTGCGATCTTCCCGGAAGTCTGTGTTCTATGTTGAATGATTCACGTGTACTTGAGAAGAATGTGTATTCTGTGCTTTTTGGTTGCTGTCTTCCGTACATGTCTTGTCAAGTCAAGTTTGTTTACAGTATTGTTCAAGTTCTCTGTTTCCTTATTGATCTTCTGTCTAGATGTTCTATTCATTGATGAAAGTGGTGTACTGGAATCTTCAACTATTATTGTGGAAGTTTCTATTTCTCCTTTTGTTTTGTCAAGGTTTACTGCATATATTTTGGGGCACTGTTGTTAGGTCCATAAATGTTTATGATTGCTAGTTCTTCTCAGAGTATTGGCCCTTTTATTAATATATGTCCATCTTTGTTGGTTTTAACAGTTTGTTACTTAAAGTGTATTTTGTTCAATATTAGGTTAGTTATCCCAGCTCTTTTTTGGTTACTACTTGAATGGAATATTTTCTTTCCATCCTTTCACTTTCAACCCATTCGTACCTTTTCTAAAGTGAGTCTCTTTTAAACAACATATGGGCGAATCATGTTTTTTAATGCATTCTGCCAATCTGTGTCTTTTGACTGGGGAGTTTTATCCCTATACATTCAGTGTAATTACTGAATGGCTGACTTCCTTCAGCCATTTTGTCCTGTGTTTCTTGTATGTCTTATATCTTTCTTGTCCCTCTTCTCCTTTATTGGAGCCTTCTTTTAAGTATAGTTGACCTTTTGTGATGTAACTGATTGATCCCTTTCTTATTTCCATTTCTATACATATTTTCAACACTTCTTTGTGGCTACCCTGTGGTTTGAATTAAACAACCTAAATTCTTAACCTACTAGCTCGAAACCTAAGTTTATAACCTACTACTTCAACATGATATCCAATCTATGCCCCCATTATCTGTTTCCTCTCTTTATACTGTTTTTGTCACACATTGCCTCTTCATATTTTATATGTCCATTACAAGAAAATATGATTATTTCTTATTTGATTTGAATTCTAAATCTTATGAGAAATAAATAGTAGAGTTATATACTGAGGATACACTACTATTGAACTTTGCATATACCAAGTAATTATTTTTATTAGAGGGCTTCACTTCTTCATTCTACTCCAAGCTACTATCTCCTATCCTTTCAACCTGAAGAATTTCCTTTAGTATTTCTTGTAAGGCAGATCTTTTGGTAATGAACTCTCTCAGCTTTTGTCTTTCTGTGAAGGTCTTAAATTTTTCCTGTTTTTTTTTTTTTTTTTAACCCATATTCATATTTCACATGAGGTTTTATTTATTTATTTTTATAAAGGGTATTTGGGGTAAAAGCTTACGTTACAAGGCCCTAGAGACCAACTCAAGGCTGCTTTCTCACCAAAGTCAGCTGCCACATGTTGAAGCAAGATGACGGGCATGGTTTCTGATGAGAAATTGGCAGTTGGTCTCATCAAGGATCCCTTGTATGTGACAAATCACCTTTCTCTTCTGCTTTCAGTTTTCTCTTTATCTTTGGCATTTGACTGTTTTTGTTTGTTTGTTTGTTTGTATGTTTGAGATACCGGACCCAGGGATTGAATCTGGGTATGCGGGAAAACTGGAGTTCAACTACTGAGCTACAGTGGGTCCCTGGCATTTGACATTTTGATTAATATGTGTCTTAGACATAACAGGAAAACTTAGTTTTTTTTTCTGTTTGGAGCATTTTGTTCTTCTTGGACATGTGTATGTCTTTTGTAAGAGGTGGGAAATTTTTGGTCATTATTTCCTCAAATATTCTTTCCACTCCTTTTCCCTTCTTTTCTCCTTCTGGGACTCCCATCATGTGTAGGTTGGTACACTTCATGTTGTCCCACAGATCCTTAGGCCTTGCTCACTTTTTAAAATTCTTTCTTCTATCTGTACTTCTGACTTTGATTTCAATTTTCCTGTCTTCTAGTTCACTGATTCTTTGTTCTGCCTGTTCAAGTCTACTGTTGTATGCCTCCAGTGTATTTTTAACTTCCTTATTGTGCTTTTCATCCCCATAAGTTCTATTATGTTCCTTTTTCTAATTCTTTAAATTTTGAATTCTTTTTGTTCACATTGTCTTCTTAATATCCTTTAGCTGTATATCCATATTCAGCTTATCTCTATTTACCTATTTACGTTTAGCTTCTTGAAATGATTTAGGAGATTTGATTGAACATCTTTTATTAGTTGTCCCAATGTCTGTGTTTCCTCTAAAGTTTTAATTTGTTACCCTGATTGAGCTATCTCTTCCTGCTTTCCTATGGCTTGTGACCTTTTGTTTATGTCTGGGCATTTGACTTTTGACGTGCTAACTCTGAAAGTCATTTTCTCCCTCTTGCCTAGGTAAGGCTGTTCTTCAACAACTGATCCAGTTCACACTGAATCTTTAGAGCAGCCTGTGGTGTAAGAGATCATGTTTTCTCAGGTCCTCCTACACCTGCCTCTTACCCGGGCATGGGCACAACTTTTAAGATGACCCATTATGCGTGACTGTTTCCCCTCCAGAAGAGGCTCTCCTTTCCTCTGTTTCCCCCTCTGGGAGTCCTGGGCTGTTCTCTCTGTTTTCATGTATATTTTCCTCCCCAGCTGCTATGATTTGCGCAACTACTCTCCCACTCTAGGGCCACCTTTTCACTAGGCTTTCATTCCTGGGTCTACCCTGCCTTACAGCAGTTCAGTTTCCCTCCTTTTCACACACCTTTTCTGCCTCCATTAACTTCCGCAGTAGGTGATCCCACCCCACAGAGCCCAGATGGGGTCAGTGTCCAAAAACCATAACTACTCTTTTTTATTTTTTTAAGATTTTATTTATTTATTCATTTATCCCCCCCTTGCTGCTTGTGCTCGCTGGGTCAGCTAACCACGCCGTGCGGGCGGGCTTGCCTTCACCAGGAGGCCCCGGGAATCGAACCCGGGGCCCTCCATATGGGAGACGGACGCCCAACCAGTTGAGCTACATCCGACCCCCCCATAACTACTCTTAACCAGAGCTGGAGACCCTACAATGAAACCAACACCAAGGAGAGGACGAGATGGAGAAAGACAGAGCCCTGGCCTCACACCAGCCTTGCCCTGAAATTTTTAGTTCCACAAACCAGTACATTCTGCTTTCTGTCCAGTTGCGTTTCTGACACTTTCAAAAATAGCAGCCTGACTAACATAGCAGGATTCAAGGAAAGGCAGTTACAGGCAGGGAGAGCAGCCAAAAGCAAAGGTTGCTTGGCTTTCAGGAGTCCAGAAAGACAGGATGAGTTCTTAGGGGACGAATTAAGTGGCTTTACAAAAATCACTCTGAGGCAAGGAGGCTGAGGCAGGCAAACCACGGATCTGCCCACAGGCATCTGCCCCAGGAGTGTGTGGGAAATGGGTCCTGGCCTCTCCTTCCTCCCCTTCCCTACCTCCTCCCACCCACACTGGTTCCTTTGATGGTGGGCTCTCCAGCTCCCACCAAAGCACCACAAACAAAGTCTCTATGGAGAAACCATGTCTTTATTGATTTAGAGTGTGCATCAGTGTTTGGGGAAGTCTTGTGGATAGGTGACTCCAATGACTTTCCTCACCTCCTCAATGATGTCAGCCATGAGCTCACTTTCCGCCAGGGGTATCACAGGACTTTCCTTCAGGCCTGGGGGAGAGTACAGTGAGGTGCCCCTCCTGCCCGTACCCCACTCCCTGCCTTCAGGATTGTGCAAGAGACCAAAGAACCACAATTCCCAGAATCCCGTGAGGCACAATTATACAAGGTTCAGTCAGATGGATGACCCAGAGGCTCCTGGGAGCTGTAGTTCTAAACAGCTGTGGGCATCTGAGGGCGTGGGGAGGGGCCCACCTCCCCACCAGGCCTGGCCCCCCACCCCGGCCCCTGCATCCTTACCCTTGCGCAGGCACTCCAGGACGTGCTTGGCCTCATACCCCATGCCTGTTGCATTCATATACTTGAACTCCTTGTTCAAGCCTGGAGGCAGCGGGAACTTCTTATGCTCCCCGTTCACCACCAGTTCTGTGGGGCACCAGCATGGGTTGAGGATCTGGGGGGAGAGCAGAGGTGGCCCTGTTGCCCTCACCAACAGGGCTGCTGGCGGCTGCCCCCCTGGAATGAGCCTGGTGATGCCCAAGGGCCTCCTCTAGCACCTGGTGGTTGAAGGTTCAGGCCCCCCCCCTCCACTGGCTGCCTGCTGGGGATTTGCTCCTTAGCAACGAGGTCTTCAGCCTACAATCCCCTTCATCTTCCCCAGGGGCAAACCCCATTCTCACCTGAGAGCCAGGTACTCTGAGGTCCTCAGACCTACCCAGGGAAGAACTGTCTGTGTGCCTTTGTGACTCCCCTTTGTGAAGAGGAAACTCAAACCATCCAGCACTTTCTGGCCCACTAGAAGCCACATGCATCTGGGAAGCCTAATTCACCCCCATATCCAAGACCAGGTCAAAAATGGAAGAGAGATGGGAAGCGGCTGTGGCTCAATCAGTAGGGCTCCCGTTTACCATATGGGAGGCCCCAGGTTCGGTTCCCGGGGCCTCCTGGTGAAGGCAAGCCCGCCCGCACGGAGTGGTTAGCTGACCCAGCGAGCACAAGCAGCAAGGGGGGGATAAATGAATAAATAAATAAAATCTTAAAAAAAAAAAAAAAAATGGAAGAGAGATGCAGTCCCATTTGCTCATGAGTACTGAGGCCTCAAGGGTTGAGGTCCCAAGGCAGCCAGCACAAGGCCAGCTCTGGATGCTTCATAGCTAGGGATTCCTTCTGGCAAGAGGGCTCCAGGAGGCCTGGGGAGGCCGACTTTTGGTAACAGCCAGATCCTGCCCTGGAAGCAATTCCAACAGTCACAGCTGCCCTCTAAGCATGGCTGAGGAGAACTGGTTTTTCCTCATGCGTAAGGATATTTCAGTGAGAACAGGTTCACTCTCAGGAGGGCTCATGGGGACCCAAAGCCCATCGCTTGGCTGGTTGCTAAGGAGGACGGACTCCTTAACAACAGCGGGGCTGGATCAGCCCAGATCCAGGCCCAACAGGCAGAGGCGGCCGCCCCTGTTGCTGGGAGCTGTGACTCCCAGCGCGCGTCCCCTCACCTGGGCCATGCCCTTTGTGCCGCTCACGGAGGCTGTGTTGGTGAGCTGGCTGGAGATGCTGCAGGTGAAGCTGCCGTGGACCCCTCCTGGGTACTGGAGGAGAACAGTGACGGTGTCGTCCACACCTGGGGGCAGGGCACAGGTCAGGGGCAGGCACTGCGCGGGCCTCAAATCCTGCCCGTGTGACCCGGGGCCAGGGACCTCATGGCTTCTTTGGCAATAAAACGGACGGAAGCCGGGTACATGCTACAGCATGGATGGGCCTTGCAGACATCACCCTCAGTGAAAGGAGCCGGACTCCAAGGGTCACATTATATGACTGCATTTCCATGAAATGTCCTGGGTAGGCAAATTTATGGAGATAGAGAGTAGATTAGAGATTGCCTAGGGCCTGGGAGGACCGGAGGGATCGGAGGTGACAGCTAAGGCATGCAGGGTTTCTGGAGTAATAAAAATCTTCTAAAATGGATTATGGTGATGGATGCACAACTTAGCAAATAGACTAAATTTAAAAACCACTGAATTGTACACTTGAAGTGAATGAATTATGTGGCATGTGAATTATATCTCAATAAAGCTGGTACCTAAATAAATAACAAACAAACAAGCAAACACAAAACAAAACAGAGACCTTGCTTCTCTGGACCTCAGTTTCCTCCTCTGTAAATGACTGTTTTCTAGGTTTGAGACAATCAGTTTCCTCACCTCTAAAATGAAGATAATAATAGATCCTACCTCATTGGCTTGTTACCAGTATTACATTAAATGATTTATTTATTTTTTTTTTTTTTTAAGATTTTATTTATTTATTCATTTAAACCCCTCCCCTTGCTGCTTGTGCTCGCTGGGTCAGCTAACCACGCCATGCGGGCGGGCTTGCCTTCACCAGGAGGCCCCGGGAACCGAACGCGGGGCCTCCCATATGGTAAACGGGAGCCCTACTGATGGAGCCACAGCCGCTTCCCCACATTAAATGATTTAAAATACATAAAGCACTTAGAATATCTAGACCACTGGAAGTGCTGTAGAAGTGTTAGCTGAAAATAGAATTAAAGATGGTGTGTGAAGCCCCAACATGCTTCTGGGAACACATCAGGCATGCTGCAGATGGAAGAACCAACTTACTAGTTCTCTTTGATTTCAGACGACCCTAAGCTCTTATCTTGGGTTTGCTGTATGAGCCTGGACAAGTGGTTTCACCTTTCCCATTTGTGTCATCTTTAAAATGGGGGCAACAATATCTACCTCAGGAAGATCATACCACTAATAACCCTAAATCGATAGTGGGAACTACTGTTATAGCTACTATTTAGCCTAGAAATCAGCCAGAGGGCAGACGGAGACAGTTTCTAACGTGCTGCCTTGAACCCATGTTTGCCTGCTTTCCATTGCCTTCTGTCGTACTGTTTGCAAAGATGGTGTTTTAGTTTGCCGACGCAAAGTTCCAGAAATGGGTCAGCTGTTACAAAAGGGACTTATTGGGGGTAAAAGTTTACAGTTCTGAGGCTGGAAATGTGCAAATCAAGGCATCAATGGAGATGCTTTCTCACTAGTCAGCGGCCACGTGATGAAGTAAGATGGCCGCCAATCTCTGCCAAGGTCTCTGCCTTCCCCTCCAAAATCTACTGTCTCTTGGAGCTCAGCTGAAGACAACCAGGCATAGGGCTTGTCCTCCTCTCTGTCTCAGCTGCTCCGCTTTCTTCCTGAGTTCAGCTGTGAGCTAGCAGGCATATGGCTCATCTCTCCCTGGGCCATAACTCCTTGAGACTCTTGGGCTTATCCCCTTGAGCTCAGCTGTGGGCAAACCTGGAGTTCTTTCTCTCACATGGCAGGATCCAATATGGCAGCTTCCTTTTCCTCTGTCTCACTCTGTGTCTCCGTTTATATCACACCTAGCAAGAGGGCAGAGACTCAACCTGAGTCACGCCTCACCAATATAGTCCAATCAAAAAGATCTCACACGCACAGGAATGGATTAGTTCAAAAACATAATCTTTCTCTTTTCGGGATTCACCACATTCAAACTGTCACAGATGGTCACAACAGCTCCTCTCTCTCCTCTAGGAACGCCCCTTTGCAAAGGGACTTTGCAGCTTCTTCCTTCTAGAGATGCAGTCTGAAATCTGAACCGAAGCCACCTCTGAAACCTGAGTGCCTGCAAGTGGAACCTGCCCTTTTTGCTGTACCTGGAACTCCAAGCTCACAAGATGAAGGAGCCTGAGCTAGCTAGATCAAATGGCCACGGGGAGGAGAACCACGGCTCCCCAGACAATAGCTTGCCACCTGCAACACATTTGAGTGAAGCCATCCCAGACCAACCAGTCCCAGCCAAACAGCCAATTGACTGCATCTATGAGTGAGGCCTAGAGCTGGCCCTGTTTCACCCCTGCTCAATACCCTTCCATAGCTCCCCATCGCTCAGGCTGAGCCCAGTCAAAATCACCAACCCACAGAATCACAAGCTAATAAATGATTGTTATTTTAAGTCACAAAGTTCGGGGGAAGTTTGTTGTGCAGCAAACTGAGACAACTTCAAAAAATATTAATATTACTATTTTCTACTTATTAACTGCTTACTGTTTGCCTCAACAGTTACTTCATTAACTCCTTTTGAGAACCCTAATTATTGACATTTTACCAGTAAAATAAGAAAGACTCAGAGATGTTGAGTCCCTTGACCAGGATCACACAGCAAAGTCCCATTACACAGCCTGCCCACGCTCTCAACACTGATCCTCTCTGACTTCATGCAGGAAGTTCCTCCAGCTATCTACCCTGAGTCTCCTGGGCTAGGAGGCTGGCTGAATTATGCACACCAATTTAGATGCGATCTTCATTTTAATCTGTGTCCCTGTGGGTGTGAGCCCACTGTCAACAGGACCTCTTTGAAGATGTTATTTTCAGTTAAGGTGTGGCCCAACTGAAGGAGGGTGGGTCTTAATCCACATTACTTATAAAGAGAGGAAGGAGCCGGAAGCAAATAGGGAAGAGAAAGGAGAGGACACCCCTGTGTGACGCAAGGCAGGGACCCAAGCCAAGGAACCCCCGGATTGCCCGTAGCCAGCCCCAGAACGTTACGGACCTTGGGGAGAAAGCATCACCTTGCCGACGCCTTGACTTTGGACTTCTCCTAGTCTCAAAACTGAGAGCCAATAACTTCCCGTTGTTTTAAAGCAGCCCATGGGAAGCGGCTGTGGCTCAATCAGTGGGGCTCCCGTTTGCCATATGGGAGGCCCCGGGTTCGGTTCCCGGGGCCTCCTGGTGAGGGCAGGCCCGCCCGCACGGCGTGGTTGGCTGACCTGGTGAGCACAGGCAGCAAGGGGGGGATAAATGAATAAATAAAATCTTTAAAAAAATAAAATAAAATAAAATAAAAAATAAAGCAGCCCATGGTGCAGCAACTGTCATAGCAGGTCCCACAAACTAAGACAACTCCTATCACCGTCAGCTGGTCCAGGACAGACTGTACCTGTGTCATGACGCCTGCCCACAGCTAAAATCTTCTCAGGCCTCTGCCCACCGAAGACCATGGAGATGAACTGGATGCAGTAGATGCCGATGTCCAGCAGGCTGCCGCCAGCCTGCGCCCTGTTCACGGCTCGGGGCAAGAAGGTGAGGTCCTTCCCAAATTCTGCCCGAGCCACTCGAAGGTCCCCCAGGGTTCCCTGGGCCAGAACGGACCTCAGAGCCTCGGAGGCAGGGAAAAAGCGGGTCCAAATAGCCTGCAGACCACGGGGGGGATGGTTATTAAGACACAGGAAAAGGGAAAGAAGGGGGTCAGGACCCAGGAGCTCAATGAACCAGTCAGGTCTTCTCCCAGCTGGATTTCTTTTGAGGTCCCAAAAGAAACGAGAGGGGGCACCCATTGTTTGCCACTCTCTAAACCAGAGCCTGCCCCCTTCCTTTCCACAGCTTAGTAGCCCCAGTCGCAGCCAGCCTGTCCCTGCCTCTTCTGCCCTATCCCCTCCTCTCTCCCACGGCCTTGGCCCCACATCAGGCCTGATCCTTTCTCATGGGCACCATCCCCCCAGTCTCGCAGCCTCCATTTATTCCCTCCCATTCACCCCATTTCCCCTTCTCCTAGACCTAGCCCTATATCACCCCTGTTCAATACCCTTCTATAGCTCCCCATCACCCAAAGTCAATTTCCAGCTATTGGTTATATATTATGGACACCCTTTGCATGATGAATCTTCCTGACATCCCTGCCAGGTGGCTATCATGATGTCCATTTTGACGGATGAGAAAACTGAGGTTCAATCAAGTGACACTGCTTGCCCAAGGTCACACAGCTAGGAACTGGGGAGCTGGAGTCTAGAGCCCTCCTGCTCTAAAGCCAGAAATTTTGACCTGTCCAGAACCAAGTTCATGCTGTGCCCGTGACTCCACCCACTCGTTTTCTTGAAGTCTTAACTCTGCTTTCCCCATCTGGCCCTATTTACCTGTGCAATTTTTTTTTTTTTTTAGGTACCAGGGCCAGGGATTGAACCCTGGACCTCGTATGTAGGAAGCCAGGGCTCAACCACTGAGCCACATCGGCTCCCCTGAGTTGGTTTATTTTATTTGTTTGCTTGTTGTTTGCCTTCTGTTTTTAGGAGGCACTGGGGACCAAACCCGACCTCCCATGAAGGAAGCAGGCGCTCAACCACTTGAGTCACATCCGCTCCCTGTGAACTTTATTTTGCCTTCAAAGCTCAGGTCAGTCCCCACCTGCAGGAAACCTTGACCATTCCCCAGGCTTGGTTGGGGCCTCTAAAGTCCACACAACTGGGCACAGGAATCGCCCACTTCAGTGACCCCACCAGCTCTTGGACTCCTCAAAAACCGAGCCCAGGGGTCGGATGTGGCTCAACTGGTTGGGCGTCCGTCTCCCATGTGGAGGGACCCAGGTTCGATCCCCGGGACCTCCCGGTTAAAAAAAAAAAAACCGAGCCCATGTCTCCAGCCAATGTTGGGTCCTCAATTCCTATCATAGCATCTGGCACACATCAGGTGCCAAGAAAACTGAGGTAAGCAGTAAACTCAACGGAATTTTGGAAACTGATCAGGCACAGGAGGAACCAGAAGGCACTGAATAACCATCTTAAATTTTGACTATCCACTTCCTGGGCAAATGGAACTTTACAAACTGGGAGGCTCAACAATCCTGGGCATACACCAGCTAGATGGGACATGGGGAAGCATGTGGCAGCCATCACCACGACTGGCAGAATGTACCACAAGGTATTTAAAGGCCCTAATTCTCCCTAACATGGAAATAGCTCCTGGGAACTGTTTGGTGTCCATTTTCCCCACCCCCAACCAAGATGGCTCATCTGTTTGCTTGCTGAGTTTTTTTTTTTTTTTTTTTTTTTTTGCTTGCTTGTTGCCTGTTCATCGTCTGTTTCTTCTTAGGAGGCACCAGGAACCAAACCCGGGACTTCCCATGTAGTAGGTAGGCGGGCACCCAACTGCTTGAGACATATTCACTCCCTGCTCATTTGTTTTATTATTTGCTGTTGCTCACTGTCTGCCCATTGTTTGCTAGCTGTCTTGCTCGTTTTTT
Organism: Tolypeutes matacus; assembly: GCA_026826555.1. Lineage (NCBI taxonomy): Eukaryota > Metazoa > Chordata > Mammalia > Cingulata > Chlamyphoridae > Tolypeutes > Tolypeutes matacus. Next base: position 2,178,991 of record JAKSZT010054134.1, read on the forward strand.
TGCTCATTGTCTGCTTGTTGTTTGCCTGTCTTCTTTAGGAGGCACCGGGAAGCAAACCTGGGACCTCCCATGTGGGAGGCGGGTGCCCAACTGCCTGAGCCACATCTGCTCTCCTGGTGTCCATCTTAACTGCTGGTAAAGTCTAGCAAAAAGCCAAAGAACTCCACAGGCAGCCATGTTTGCTAAGGGCAAGAGCAAATGGCCGCTTGATGTTGACTGTTCCTGGAGGGAGGTTCTTCGGTCCTTCCTACCTCTAATCCCTATAAATCCACCAAAATCAAGCCTATTGCCATCCAGTGCCACTTTCACTATTGGCATCTCTTCCTGAAAGGTTGACAATGGATCCTATGTGGCCATGTTTGCTTAGGGCCAAAATCAATGGTCCCTACCATGTCAGTTGTTGCCAGTAGCTTCCCTGACATAGCTCAACTATATCCTGGGCAGACCCACTGACCCCAGTTCATTCTGTGGCCATCTTAACTGAGGGCAAACCTTTTCTTGTGTTCCTCCAAAAATGTCCCCTGACAACCATGTTTAGTAATGGCCGGCAGGGCCAGGTTGGATGCTGGAAGGGCCCTTCTGCCCTCACCTCCATGAGGAAGAGGCCTCGGGACCGGGCCATGGCAACCATTTCCCGTACTTCCGCGGCGTTCACGCCCATGGGCTTCTCACACAGGACGGCCTTGCCCGCCTCCAGGGAGAGCAGCACTGCAGCCTTGTGCTGGGGGTGCTGGGTGCCAATGTAGGTCACCTCTAGGGCGGGAGGAAGGAGGTCCCAGTCAGCAGCCCGGTCCACCACCCGGAGGTCCCTCCCACCAGGGAAAAAGCCCTAACTCAGTGGTTGGACCCTAATTTATTTTCCAGAGGAAGGTGCTAAGCAAAACTGCCACCTAACCATTCCCTAGCATCACTCTATTTTCTTCAGATCGCTTCCGGCTCCCTCAAATGATCATAGTAGGACACTTAATCCTCACACCCACAGCAAGAGGTGGACACTTATTTTGCCCGGTTTGCAAAGGCGGAGACGGAGAAGGGCAAGCAGAAGAGGCAAATGAGGGCCAAGGCTCCGGCCCACGCCCCCTGCCTCCGGTCCCAGGGCCCCCCAGGGCCCCCCAGGCCCAAGAAGCCCACCCACTGGGCGACTGGACTCAGCCCAGCACCACCGCGACTGCTTCAGAAACTAAAGCCCCGCCCTGATCGCGGTCGCCCGGCCCCGGAGCGCAGCTTAACTCTGAGGCCCCGCCTCCCACCCCGCGCCCCGCACCCCTCCCACTCACCCACGTTCGGGTCGTTGACCAGCTCCTCGTAGGAGCCGTAAGCCTTGGGGATGTCGTGTTTGCGCGCAAACTCCATCGCCCGGCTCAGGTCGCGGGCCGCCACCGCCACCACCTGCAGGGGCACCGGGGTCAGGCTGGAGGGTCCGGTCTCAAGGAGGGGGCGGGGGTGGGGGGTAAGTGATGGAGGCTCCGGGGTAGGGAGAGATTCAATGTCCCCCCTCCCCGCTCGGGGGATATGGTCCTGGGGAAGGAGGTGCCCGGGGACAGGACACGTGGGTCCTGGGCACAAAGATCACGAACTCCCCTAAGGCCTAAATTGATGATTAAATCCCCCAATGCCTAATTTGCTCGTCTGCACAGCAGCTCAGAGCAAGCCCCTCCCAGACGTCAAGGACCCGGAGCAGAGGCAGAGGTGGAGGAGGAAAGATAGGGCGGTAGACGTCGGTTCCCAGCCACCGCGAGACCCCGGGGTCCGGGACCCCCGAGGCCCTCTCCGCTAGGACTGCGGAGGGAGGGCGGACCTGGTGCTCGGAGCGAGGCAGCGTCAGCAGCACGCTCGTGAAGTCGCCGGAGATGACACCGACGGAGACGATGCCCCAGCGCAGCGCCATGCTCGCCCCGCGCCGCCGCAGCGCCTCCTGCAGCCCGCCGCGCCTGCGCCCGCCACTTAAACCGGGGCGCCCCGCCCACCTCGGGGCTGGGCCTCCCCGGCCTCCGCCCACTTCGCGCCTACCCCGCTTCCCATTGGCTGCCGGCATCAAGGCCCTCGGCAAAGCCACGCCTTAGTAGTTCAGTTCCAGCGTCCCCATTGGAAGAGAGCAAAGCGGGCTTCGCCTCGGGGGAGGGCCCGGACGCGGGCTTCTAAGCACGTGACTCCGCACCCGGAGGTGCTGGCAGAAGGCTCCTGCCCCGGGCCCTGGGTCGCGGCCCTCCCCGTCCTTCTCCCCGTTCCCACCCCCCACCCCCCGATTCTTTGGCTCAGGAAGCCCGGCACCCTCAGATGTTGTCCAGAGCAAGAGCGACAAGGGGTCACAACAAAGGGCTTTATCACTAATATTTACAGGGCGGCTGCTGGGCGCCAAGAGCCCCGCACCTCACTCTCCACACCCCTCGTTTCTCACCGCAGCCCTGCACATTAGGATCTGTTGCCGCCAGTTTACAGAGAAGGAAACTGAGGCCCAGAGAGAGCCTCGCTCATTCTTCCAAGGACTCCCAGCCAGGAAGCGAAGACCTGCAGATGGCTGGAAAAGAGGCCCTGGTTTAAAAAACAGTCTGGACTGCTTCTGAAGCACCGTGGGGCCAGGCCGGCCGGTTCCAGTCCCTTCTTTGGGGCTTCCTGGCTGCATTGCTTTGGGCGAGAGGTTTCCCTGGGCCCATTCTGGAAAGTGGAGGTTACAGAAGGGTGTTAGGAAGATGAATTGAACCTGTTGTTCCATTATGTAAAATAGAGTAAATTATTCCCTAAATGAAATAGTATAAAACTGACCCAATTTCACCCACTGGCAGAGAATTAGACAATTTCCCTTCCCTTGGAAACATTTACTTAAGAATTTCGTATCACGTGGGGTTACAGGACCCCAGGCCACACAAACTGCTGAAAAAGAACATTCATGTGAAGCCCTGAGCTGGAAACAACCCAAATGTCTTTTAGTGGGCCAGTGGATAAACAAACTGGTACAAAATGAAGGAGAGAGCGATGTGGCTCAAGCAGATGGGCACCTGCCTCCCACATGGAAAGTCCAGGGTTCAGTCTCAGTGCCTCCCCCCCAAAAAAAAAACAGCAAGCAGACAAATGAAAAAACCCAACTTAGGGGAGCTGATGTGGCTCAGTGGTTGAGCGCTGGCTTCCCACATAGGAGGTCCGGGGTTCAATCACTGGCCCCAGTACCTAAAAAAAAAAAAAAAAAAGTGAAGGAAATAACACATCAACTCTTGATTCAAGCAACAACTTGACTGGAGCTCAAGGACATTATCCTGCTTGAAAAAGGGGTTGGGTTACAGACTGTATGTAACATTCTAGAAGGGACAAAATGATAGTGCTGGAGAAGAGGCCAGCACTGGCCAGAGGGTAGAGCTGGGGGTGCATTTCACCCTGGAAAGAATTTCTTTGCAATGATAGAAGAGTTCTGTATCTAGATTGCGATGGACATCACACAAATCTTCACGTGTGATAACATTTTGAAGCTGCTTCTTCCCTAACCCTTGTCATAAGTAACTTTTCTTACTGATTTATTAAAGTTTCCATTTCCTTCGTTTTAAACTCCACCTCTTAATGTATATTACTAGGAAACTTATCTCACTTTATGTGTAATGATGAGACAGATTATCTAATCCCCAAATCCGGGTTAGATCCTGTTTTTTGTCTTTCACATTAGAACTAGAATAAACTAGTTCTGGCCACTAGGACATGCTCAGTTAAGAGAAGCTTAAGGGAAGCGGATGTGGCTCAAACAATTGAGCTGCTACCTACCAAATGGAAGGTCCCAGGTTCGGTTCCCAATGCCTCCTAAAAAAGATGAGCAAGACAGCAAGCAGACGCGACAGGCCGGCGCAGCAAGCTGCGGCAACAAGATTACGCAACAAGAAACACAAGGAGGAAAACATAATGAGAGACACAACAAAGCAGGGAGCGGAGGTGCCTCAAGATCAGATGCCTCCCTCCCACATAGGAGGTCCTGGATTTGGTTCCGGTACCTCCTAAAAAAGAAAGATGAGCACACAATGAACAGACACAGCAAATGTAAACAACGAGGGGGTGGGAGGAAATATATAAATAAAATAAATCTTTTAAAAAAAGAGAGAGAGAAGCTTGACCTAAAAGTAACCTTTGCTTCATTATAATAGTAAAAATCACACCCACAGTGGCCATTGCACCACTGTTTTCTTACATGCTAGTAATGATCAAGCATGTTTTGAAACAACACATAACATACTCAGCCAAAACCCGCTTCCCACCCCACGTAATCTCACTCCCTCTCACTCCATTTAGCTAGTAATCTCATTCCATTTATCTCATTATACTAAACCCACCCCCCAACAAAACCTCATAAAATCACCACAGCTTTCAGGTCAGGGAGACCTATCTGAGGAAACCACTGTCCTCTGGTCTCCGCTGGACTGGCCCTTGCAAATAAACTTTTTCTCGAAATCTTGGTGTCACTGTATTGGCTTCATGCATATATAGAGCAAAAAACTCACTTGAGCAATTTTAATTTCATAGAACTTTACACCAAAATTTAGTAAAAGCGCATGTTAAATGTGGCATCCGAATGAGAGCTTTTACCTGATTCAACAGTATTGTGGCAATGTCAGTTTCCTGGTTTTGACAATAGACTATGGTTCTGTAAAATCATTATCACTGGGGAGAAGCTGGGGGAAGGGTACTTGGGAATTCTACAGTATTTTCATAACTTCTCGTGAGTCTTAAACTATTTCAAAATAAAAAGCTATAATTAAAAAAAAAAAAATGATGACAGTGAGTCCATGTACCTAGAGAGATCACTTTCATTTTGCAGTATTCAGTGTGGTAAATTGAATTATATACCCCAGAAAAAACATTTTTGTTCTTATTCTTAATCCCATTCCTGTGAGTTTGAACCCATGGTAAATAGCAGCTCTGGAAGATGTCTTTTTTTTTTTTAACAAATCAATTTTATTGATACATATTAATAAAGCATAAATCCATCTAAAGTGTACAATCAATAGTATTCAGTGTAATCGCATATCTATGCATTCATCATTTCAACCATTCTTAGAGCACTTTCATTATTTCAATAATAATAATAACAAAAAACAAACAAAACCCATCACCCCTCAATGTCTCTATGCTTCCACTGCCATACATAGCTGCTATTCTTTTTCCTTCTTTCTAGTATATCTGTACTTATATTGGTAAAAGCAGCCTTATATATGCACTGTCACCCATATTCATGTTTTACATGAGGTTTTACTGTCTGATACAGTCCCATGTTACAGTTTTTCATTTTCCTTATAGTGATAAGTAATATACATGATCTTAGACTTTCCTTTCAACCACTGTCATACCCATACAATAGCACTGCTAGTTACAAACACCATGATGTGCTTTCACATTTCCATTCATTTCCAAAGATTTACAAACAACCTTTTTACCAATTCTGCACAGATTAACCATCAGCTTTCCATTGTCTACCTTCCTTCTATTTTCTGGTGATCTATATTCTAATTATTACCCACATGAGCTTACACAATATACTTAGTTCATAGTGGTGCAATCATCAGTATTTGTCCTTGAAGATGTCATTTTAAATTAAGGTGTGGCCCAACCGAATGAAATTGGGTCCTTAATCCAAATTGCTGAAGCCTTTTATAAGGCGAATGAACTTCCCAGACGTAGAGAAAGCCACAGGGGGCGCTGCAAGCTGGGAGTCGATGGAACCAGGAGAGGAAGGACAGACGCCTCCATCTGCATGGCCAGATGCAGCAACATGTGCCAGGAAAGCCACGAAAGCCCAGGCTGCCGGCCAGCCAGAAGGCCACCAGCCCCGGGGGGACCAAGCCTTCCAGCCTCCGAAACTGGGAGACGACACATTCCCTTATTAAGGCGATACCCATCGTGTGGTGTTTTTCCACAGCAGCCAGGAAACTAAGACAATCAGTAAAGTGGGAAATGAGCGTATCTTACAGCCCAGCAATTTCTGTCCTGGGTAGAAACTGTATATCCTGGACAAACTCTCCCAGCTGTGCGTGAGGAGGCGTCTACAAGGACATTTACTGCTACGCTGGGTGTGATAACTCAAAATGGGGAATGACCGCCAGTGGGAGAAGGGATGGGTCAGTCGTGACAAATTCTAACAGCAGGACACCGCAGAGCAGGGGAAATGGGTGAGCGCCATGCCGAGAAAAAGCTCAGGTGACCTCCCAGGGGTCCAGTCCATTCACAGGAACCTTAGAAACCTGCCAAGAGGACGACGCGCTGCGATCAGGTTCATTCGTGTTGACTCCAGGCCTGGAGCCGTTTGCGGGAATGAAGAGGACAGTGGTTTCCTGTGACGCCACAGAGGGTGGCGTGACTGGGGAAGGTCCTCGGGGGCTTCAGCCCTCGCCGTGGCGTTTTTCTCTCTTAAGGAACACAGCCTGAGAAAGGACGGCGCCATGGTGGGACGGGGCGCATCTGGGCCGAGTGCAGGGTGGCCTGGCTTTCCTGCTGCTCCCTGAGCCCGTCTCTGCCTGTGACTCTGCGGCCACCCTCTCAGCGGGCGCCCCGGCCCGCTCTGCTCTCAGTGCTTCCCCAGCATCAACTCCTGTGACCCTTGCAGCCTCTCTGGCAGCTTCGTGCCCCTCCCTGGGCGCCCTGGCTCCAGAGTCCCCGCGCAGAGCTCCTGACTAAGCCAGCACGACCGCTGACCCGGAGCCGGCCCAGCCCCTGCCCACGAGGGCGCCTGGCCCGGGGTGCGCGCCCTGGGGAGTCTGCGTGCGAGGCAGAGGATTAACCCAGGGCACGCAGCAGGCAGGGGACGTGTGGGCGCCTGGGGCTGGGCCCCACAGGGGTCATTGGCCGGCTGGGCCCTGCCCCTCCCTGCGGGCCACGGGGAGCGCGGCCAGTGACCGTGGCCAGTGACCGCCTCCGTGTCGTTCTGAGCTGCCCGGTGCTTGCTCAGTGCCAGGGGCAGCCTCGGTCTCTTCGGCTTTCAAGAAGCGCCCACTTCCTAGGGCAGGACTTGGCGGGGACGCAGGGGTGGCGGGGCGAGCTGTGATCATCGTTCCCATTAGTTGAAGTCCTGCTCCCCTCCCCATTCGAGAGCGGGGTTTACAGCCTCCGCGGGGACACGGCGTGCCTTGGTTCAGGCTGCACTTCAGGGGCAGAGGGTCAGCAGGTAGACAGGCACCCGTTCTCAGGACCTGTGGCCGGGGATGCGTGGTTGGGATACAGCTTGCCACACGGGGGACAAGCAAAACAGTGGCTTTCTAACTGCCAAATCCGTTCTGAGCTTGGGTATGAAATCGTGCGGGCTCGGGGGCCAGCCCTGTACAGGGCTTGCTGGGATCCTGGGGGCCCAGGTTTAGAGAACTTGCAGGAAATTGAAAATCCTAGGAAGAAGGGAAGGCTCTGTCCCAGCTAGCTCACAGCCGGGAATCCTGGAACGAGCCGCCAAGGTCACATATCAGTCTTCTCCAGGGAATGCAAATATCGATCTACACTGGGCCAGGACCTGGGGATACCTTGGGCTGAAAAAAGACACACCCACTCTCTCTGTTCTTATGCAGCTGGCAGTCCAGTGGGGGTTCAAAGGCTCAAAATTAACTAGCTCTATATGTAATGATTTAATGATAACTTAAGCGTGTGTAGTTCAATTAGAAATTGTACCCATCTGGCCAGGCTGGGTTTGTGATCACTTGTTATAGCAGCAACAGGAAATTGATACATAGTCCCAGACTGTCACAATTCCAGAGGATTTGTACCATAATGATGGAAACACCGAGCTCTGAGGGCCAGAGGAGGCTGGGCAGAACAGGTGACAGTGGGACTGCATCCTGAAAGAATTCTTTTTTTAATTGTGGTAACATATACATGACACAAAATTTCCCATTTTAACCAGTTTTAAGTGATATTAATTATATTCCACTGTTGTTCAACCATCACTACCTTCCTTGACCAAGACTTTTTCATGATCTCAACCAGAATCTCTGTCCCCATTCAGCAATAACTGCCCATTCCCCCCTCTGCCCCACCCCCGGTAAACTCAAATTCTACTTTCTGACTCTAGTCATTTGCTTATTTTAGAACTTTTATATAAGAAGACACATCCAATATTTGTCCTTTTGCATCTGGCTGATTTCACGTAACATAATGCTTTCAAGGTTCATCCAAGTTGTAGCATGTATTGGAATTTCATTCCTTTTTACAGCCAGTTGATATTCCATGGTGTGGATAGACCACATTTTGCTGATCCATTGATGGGGTGCTTGGGTTGTTTTCACCTTTTAGCTATTGTGAAAATGCCGCTACAGACATTGTGTACAAGTGCCTGTTTCAGTTCATATTTTTCTATTTCTTTGAATATATACCTAGGAGTTGAATTGCCAGTCATTTGTTAATTCTATATTTAACTTCTTGAAGATCACCGCACTGCTTTCCACAGACACTGCACCATTTTACATTCCCACCAGCAATGCATGAGGGTTCCAGTTTCTCCTTCTCCCAAACACTTGTTATTTTCTGTATATATATATTTTTAATAATAGCCATCCTAGTGGGTGTGAAGTGGTATCTCCCTGTGGTTTTTTTTTTTACCGGGAGGTCCCAGGGATCAAACCCGGGTCCCTCCATATGGGAGATGGATGCCCAACCATTGGAGCCACATCTGTCCCCCTCACTGTGGTTTTGATATGCATTTTCCTGTATGCATCTTTTCCTGTGCTTATAGGCCATTTGTATGTCTTCTTTGGCTTCCCCCATTTTTTAATTGGGCTCTTTCTTTTTCTTGTTGTATCTTGCAAGATTCTAACAGAGGCTTGCCAGGCCTAGAGAGAAAGGTGGGCTTCCAGTCTGAGGAAAGAGCCTGAGCAGGGCAAGGAGAGAGGAGAAAGCTGGATGCATCTAGAAGTGATGAGACGAGGCTGGAGCAAGGGTAAGGAGGATCCCAGGGGAGCTGAACACAGAGAGGTCAACTGGGTTCTTTGTGAAGGATCCAAGAATTCACCAGCAGGCGATGGGGCGGAAAGCAGAGGTGGGTGGCAGTGAGGGGTGAGGTGGCCTTCAAGTGTTGGAAAAATACCCTTGAAATCAAAGGTCATGCAGCCACTGCTACCCGGCAAGGGTGTCAGGAAGTGAGAACAGCATTTATCCATTAACCCATCTGTTCAGCAGAAGTTTTTGAGCATAGACTCAGCGCCAAGAGGAACATTGTATAATGGTTAAGAGCATGGACTTTGGATCCGGTCTGCCTGGGATCCAGGCCCTGCTTGGCCTCTTACTCCCTGTGGAAGTTGGGCAATGATCCACCAGCCTCCCCCAGCTGTCTCACCTGTGAAAGGGGGTGATGACGGTGACAGCCTCTGAGCATTGTGGAGGGCATGAAACGAATTGTTCTTTGTGATTTCTAACGTGCTTGTCATGGTGCTGGCACATACGAAGAGCTACACAAATGTTGGCAACCATGCATTAGTGTGTATTAGTTTCCGACCACTGCTGTAACAAGTTACCATAAACTTAGTAGTTTAAAACAACTCAAATTTATTCTCTTCCAGTTCTGGAGGTCAGAAATCCAAAAACAGATCTTAGAGGGCCCAAATCTAGGTGCGGGCAGGGTAGCGCTTCTTCTGGAGGTTCTCAGGAAAATCGGTTTCCTTGCCTCTTCCTGCTTCTAGAGGCCGCCTGCATTCCTTGCCTGCTGGTCCCAAAACATTTTCAGATTCCTCCCTGACGCTGACCCCCTTCCTCCTCTTACAAGGACCCTGGTGATGGTTGCCAAGCCAGGCTTGCTGCCTGAATCACACAATAAACTGATCCTGACACGCTGGGGTTTCGGAGAGAAAGAGATTCATTCCAGAGTGCGGTGGAAGGAGGCAGGAGGCAGAGCCTCAAGTCTGTCCCCTGAACTGGAGACTCTGAAGATCTTATAACAATCAGGTCAAGGTCATGAGCTCGGCTGTCTAACGTGATGAAATCACAGGTTGAGCCTGTGCAGACAGCTCGTATGCTCAGTCACAGGACGTGTGTACAAAAAGGGCAGCTTTGCCGTGAGGGTGAGCGGGAGTTTTAGTATCATAACGAGGTACAGGTAAGCTTCTATGCTACTGGGCATGTAGCACTGGCCAATTCTGGCTGAAACTGGCTTAATCTAGGAGAGTAAAAAGCACTGGGAAGGGATGACTCAGGTTTCTTGCCTAATAAAACTGAGGGGTCATTAGCAGGATCATAAAACTAGAAAGCTACAAAAGCCAAGCTGCGGGGGTAGGTAGGGTCACAAGAGTGTCACGAGGCTAGGCCTTTGCCAGGACGTGGGGGCATCTGGGTGACAGGCTGGTGTTTTTCTGTATGTGAGTACAGAGGGCGCAGAAGCAGGTAGTTCTCCGTTACTTGATCACCGTGCACCTGCTCAAGCCATTTAGCTTAAGCTTCCTGTGGTACAATGCTTCACTTCAGCACATCTGCAAGGGCCTTTTTTCCACGTAAGGAAACATTCACGGTGGCTTGCAGGCATTAGGACGTGGATCATTGGGGATCATTATTCTGATTACCACAGAGACCCCCAGAGAGAGGGAGAGACCAAGAGAGAGGGGGACAGACCCAGAGGGAGGGGGACAGAGACCCAGAGGGAGGGGGACAGAGACCCAGAGGGAGGGGGTCAGAGACCCAGAGGGAGGGGGACAGAGACCCAGAGGGAGGGGGTCAGAGACCCAGAGGGAGGGGGACAGAGACCCAGAGAGAGAGGGACAGAGACCCAAAAAGGGGTGAAGGCAGAGCTCGTAGCTCAGGGAAACCCCAGGCCCCAGTTCCCTGGCTCCCACTTTTGTCGCCTTCCTGAGATTCCACATCCTCTCACTCCGTCCCCTCCAAGCCCTCTCTATAGCAGGACCTTCGGCTCCTTGCAGCGCAGGACATTCCAAGGAGAGGGTCATCGTTGTACAGCCTTACACATATAGTTAAGAGCACAATGATACAAATGTTCTTTCATGAATTCCGACAAATGTGCCCCACTAAGGCAAGGTGTTAACAGGTTGCTACAGATGTATAGAAACTCTGTATTTTATGCATGATTTTTCAATAAACCTACAATAAGAAAAACATGCCTAGGGCTGTGTGACCTTGGGCAAGTTGCTTAACTCCCCTGTGTCTCAGTTTCCTTGTCTGTGAAATGGGGATAATAGTAGTTCCCACCACCCCAGGACTGTTTTAGGGAATGAATGAATTTCTGTATATCTTGATCATAGTCATGTCTAAATGGCTATATGCATTGGTCAAACCTCAAGCTGCCCACTTGAAAAGGGGATGTTACTGCATGAAAATTGTACTTTAAAAAGCTTATTAAAAAAAACTTAAATGCTGCCTAGGACATTGGACATGGAAAAGTACTTTTAAAAAAAGGTGCAGTACTATGATTATTGGTTCCATTTGGTACTAATGTATTGCCCTGGTAATACTTAAACAGACATCCTTGTTTGTGGAGAGTATGTCTATTTTCTTTGTTAAGCCAAAAGGTTAGTGGCATTGACTTGCTGTCCCACAGGCATGGAGGCAAAATAAAATCTGGTGGTTTTGCTAGACTTAAACAGAATTTCATTGCAATAAATGCTCCAGCACATCATTCTTTCTATCAGACCCTGGTTTGGTCCACGGCAAGTGTTCCCATGCCAGCCCCAGGGTGAATCCCCACTGGAGGATGCCATCTCAGTGGATCCAGGTCTAGGGAGCTGAGGGGAGACCTGCAGGGCTGAGTTGGGGACAGGTTTTCTCTTATTGATGGCAACACTCAGGACAGGATGGGGTATCTTCCTCCACTGGTTGGCTGTTAGTGAAGACACATGTGACATCTGGAGCAGGTGCAGCCATCTTGGGACCAGAGGGGAGCACAGCTCCCACACCTACACCAGCACAGGCAGGAGACTAGAGAACCTGGTAACCTGGCAGATTTGGAGCCACTCTACCATGGGACATCTTGCTTTGGACGATAATACATTTTTCTTTGTTGTTTTAGCCCAAGATTGCATTTTCTGTCCTTGCAGCTACAAGGATCCTGCTTGACCCAGATGGGCCCAGCTGAGTATATGTGTGTGCATGTGTGGGCAGCAGATTTCTCAGGAGCAGCTAGAAAGATCCCAGGTTTGAGCTTCTCAGAAGTGATGCCTGAACTGAATCTTAAAAGAGAAGGAGGTTGGCAGGTGAAGCGTGGCTGGTGCTGAAGAAGGAAGAGGACAAAGACACGGAGCCATGGCTTGGTTCTTGGCGTTCCAGAAAGTGTATTGTGATGGAACTGGAGCACAGGGCAGTGAGAGAGGAGGCGTGAGGTGAGCAGGCCTCCAACAGCAGCTGAGGGACTAGTCCTGGGGCCCTGGGGGGTCATGGTTGGCTCTGGATATAGACTCTCCTGGGGTAGTGCGGTGGAGGGCTTGAGGCCAGGAGGCCAGAGCCCTGGGCAGGGGCTCAGGGAGAGTCCCGGCTCCTTGTCAGCTATGCTAAGGACCCTCCTGCCCCTCAGCTCCTGCCCTTGGAGAAGACCCCATCTTTGAGGTACCACAAAAGGTAAGGAAAGGTCCTGAGGGACCACCCCAAGCCCCCGTAAACCAACAGAAACCTGGCCCAGAGCAGCAGGCAGGACCCCAGCAGCTGAGGAGGTCCAGGATGCTGGAACAGCCACAAGAGGGGGTAACCAAGGCAAACCCATCTAGGAAGGCAGGCATGGAGCAGACCCCCTGAGGAGGGGGCTTCCCTAAGCGAGGCTCATCTAGTCAGCACATGGATGATGCCCAGGAGAAGGCTGGCCCCTGGCAGAGGGGGCAGAAAGGAGCCACAGACATAGAGGCCCAGGCTGCAAAAGCTGGGACAGGCAGATCCAGGACTGGGTCAGCAGCGTGTGAAGGGACCCCCACCCCTCCCCCAGAGAGGCGGGTGGCTGGCCCCCAGAAGAGGTTTATCGTGAGATCTCAACCCCTGCCCATCAGCTGTCTTGGGCCAGATGACTGGGACCCCTGAATGTTCAGAGGTGCTGGGAATCCAGCTGGGGCAGCTCGGGGGACTGTTCTGGAACCTTCTTTTCTGACGTGTCCATATCCTTTTGGTCATCAGCTGGAGCTGGGACAGGCACATCATCTGGATATGGAGGGAGAGAATGGTGGTACTAGACAACGTGATCGGCCTCGCCCCCAGGGACCTAGGGCTCCAGGCCCCCTCCTCCCTCAGACCCAGGAGTCCTGGCCAAGCTCCTCCTCCCTCAGACCCAGGAGTCCAGGCCCCCAGCCCCCTCCTCCC
>JAKSZT010054134.1:2193270-2225355 GCA_026826555.1 Tolypeutes matacus
AGGACAGAGACCCCGAGACGGGACGGAGGCCCAGAGAGAAGGACAGAGACCCCGAGACAGGGGACGGCGGCCGGCGGGGTGGGGGCAGAGTCCTAGAGAGAAGCAGGCAGAGGCCATGGCAGGGCGGGGCTGGGAGAGACTGAGACCTGGACCAGAGCATCCCCATGTCCTCACCTCCCAGCCTTCTGCATTGTCCCCGAACTCCTTCTTCTGGGTGGATGCGAGGAACTCCTCCAGGGTCACGAGGCGGTCCTGGTTGGTGTCCACCTGGGGCCAGGAAGGGGTGATTGGGGGGGTGCGGAGGCTGCCCCCCAACACCCCCGGCGCTCCCTCCTCTCACATTCTTCATCACGTGCTCCCGCATGCGCAGCCGCTCCTCTTCCATCTCCCGCATGTCATCCTCCTCGTTCTTTGGGTCATACACCTTCTCCAGCTGCAGGGTAGCGGGAGAGACCGGGCACAGCTGAGAGGCCCTGGGCCAGCCCTCCCCAGGCCATGGGCCCATCTGGCATGGGGAGCCAGACTACAACTCCCAGCAGCCCTTGGGGTTACCCTGCCACTTCTGACGGCCTCCTTTTGCCCCGGGAGCTGCTAGGAGTTGTAGTTTTCCAGGAACATGTCTAGGGACAATCTAAGGGGGTTACCAGGATCTCCAAAGGGACACATGGCTGGCCTGAGCACTCCCGTACCCACAGCTGCCAAGACGCTCACCTCCTTGGTGAAGAGGGCCTCCAGCTCCTGCTCATCCAGGACGCCGTCGCTGTTGATATCTGAGGGGGAGACCACAAGGTACTTTGGGTACCTGCAGCCGGGGGTGTGGGGTATGTGGGGGGTGTGGGTCAGGCCTGTGAGAGAGCAGCTGGTGAAGGAACTTGGAGCTGATGCAGGGTCTGTTGCCAGAGAACAGGTGACCACAGGTCCCTGGCAGTGGGCTGGGGGCCCTCAGGCTTCAGGCCCCCGACCCCCAGGCCTGTTGCTAGACAATCAATTCCCTAGCAACCAGGTCCCAGGAACGGTGGGAAGAAGGGCGGGCTTCCAGCTTCGCTGGGTTCATCCTCGGGCTGGTCACGCTGCATCCTTACACCCAGCACCCAGTTTTCAGGGTTCACGAGTGGTGACTCTGCCTGGGGTTCGGGGGTGTCTGGGGCCTCTGCCTCCCAGAGAACCAGGTCAGTGTTGGCGCCAGGTGTCAGGCAGCCTCTCCCTGGCAATCTAGCTGGTAGCGCCCGGGGGCTGGTCACACTGTCCCTGCCACCATCCTCCTGCTCCACTCTGCCCACTCAACCTAGAGACTGCTCCCGCAATTTCAAAAAACTGCATCTATTTTTTTTTTAATTTGTTCCAGTGATATTCTGGTACTGGTATATAATAATCTTATAACTATTCCAGTCTTATATTTTAATATTTATATCCTTTTCTCTCATTTTGTTCCTGTTTGGTATGTTTTTGGCTATTTTTGCTTGTTTATTCCTTTTTTTTTTTTTTAGGAGGTATCAGGGATTGAACCCAGGACCTTGTACATGGGAAGCAGGCACTCAACCACTTGAGCTACATCCACTTGCCTGTTTATTCTTCCAAATGAAATCTCAAATCACTTTTTCCAAATTCCCCCCAAATTACAGTTACTTTTAGAGATTAGTTGTATAGAAGAGGAAATAGTTTAGGAGGAAGTGGTCTGGATACCTTGCTGAGCCTTACTAATAGAACTAAAATAAATTCCCCTGTGTGAGAAGAATATAAAGATGTCAGATCTCCTGACTTTAGAAATTTGGGGAAGTGATTCCAAAGTTCACGTGGAAGGATAAGAAAATGGCAGAAAAAATATTTTGGAAGAAAAGCAAAAGTGAACTGTACTTAAATTTCCATTTATCAAAATATCTAATGGTTAACTTCCAGCCCACATGTCCTTTGACCTTCTAGAACATTCTTCTCTCCTCTCTGCCTCTCTGTCTCCTGTGCACACCCCAGGGCTCCAGCCTGAGGTCTCTTCTCTATCTACCTATGGACCTGCACCATCCATTATGGCAGCCACTAGCCACAGGGAGCTACTTAAATTTTTCTTTTTTTTAAGATTTTATTTATTTATTCATTTATCCCCCCCCCTTGCTGCTTGTGCTCTCTGGGTCAGCCAACCACGCCGTGCGGGCGGGCTTGCCTTCACCAGGAGGCCCCGGGAACCGAACCCAGGGCCTCCCATATGGTAAACGGGAGCCCTACTGATTGAGCCACAGCCGCTTCCCTAAATTTAAACTGGTTGAATTCAAATAACATTAAGATGTCAGTCCCTCAGTCCCCATTGCCCCATTGTCAAGAGCTCTGTACCCACTTGTGGCTGGCGGCTGCCATACAGAACATGGACCATTTCCCATCACCGCAGAGTTCTACTGGCCACCTCTTCCCTAGATGGTCTCTGGAAGCTGCATTCACGCCTGAATATCCATCCTACTGCCTGCTCTCCATCTCCATGTGAACATCTATCAGACAGCTCTCATTTAACATGACCGAACACAGCTTCCCATCTTCTCCCCCCAAACATACTCCTCCCCTCTCAGTGCATAGCAGCTCCATCCTCCCAGTTGCTCAGCGCAGGACAAACACCGTGGAGTC
Organism: Tolypeutes matacus; assembly: GCA_026826555.1. Classification (NCBI taxonomy): domain Eukaryota; kingdom Metazoa; phylum Chordata; class Mammalia; order Cingulata; family Chlamyphoridae; genus Tolypeutes; species Tolypeutes matacus. Next base: position 2,195,878 of record JAKSZT010054134.1, read on the forward strand.
AAGCCTGAACCTCCTCTTCCCTCACAACCTTCATCCAGTCCATCTGCAAGTCCTACCAGCTTGACTTCAAGGTGTACCCAGAATCTGCCCACTCCTCCCTCCTCCCCACGCTCGCCCCGGTGCAGCTAACAGCATCCTTACTGGGCTCCTGGCCCCTCACCTCCTGCTTGTCCTCTCGACACAGCCTCCTGCTAACACTTAAGGCAAGTGGTATCAGCCCTCTGCTCAAAACTGGGCTGTCCCGTCACCCACAGGATAAAATCTGGCCTCTTGGCCCCTACGTGGTCTGGCTGTGGTTACCACCTCAGCTGTGTCTGCTTTCACTCTTCCCTTCATACACTCTGTTCCCGCCACAGGGGGATCATGCCAAGCTCATGCTTCCTGGGTGCCTTCTCTTCCCTCCACCTGGAACACACACACACACACACACACACAAATCTGCAAGGGTCAACCCCGGACTTTACTGGTCTCTGTTCAAATGTCACCATCTCCCCAGAGCTGTGCTGTCCAATTTCGCTGCCACTAGCCACTGGGAGCTATTTAAATGTAAATGAATAACAATTCAATACAATGAAAATTTTTATTTCCTCAGTGGCATCACACAAGCCACTTTTCTAGGGCTCGATGGCCACACGTGGCTAGGGGCTGACATACTGGGTAGCACAGGTGTGGACCATTTCCAACAGAATGTTCTAGAGGATGGTGCCAGTCTAGCAAAACTTTTTCTGACCATGCCTCTTCAAACTGCCACTCTAGCTGCCTAACCCTGCGGTATTCTTTTCCACAGTACACATTGCTACTTGAGAGTCTATTATAGAACCGCTATCAATTCTAATGTGCAATTTCCCCCCCTGTATTTTATCATTCGTGAAACTGGGATACATCTTATCATCCATTGATGGTGTATCAGTTTATAACTGGCAGCTTAGATACAGTACAGTCTATTCTTGTTATTTGCAGTAATTAGGTTCTATAAAGTCGCTGAAAACACTGAATTAACAAATACTGACCCACTGCTCCCAGGGGACATAGAGGGTTAGGTTCTTGGTCACATTTTGTCATCATCTAACCTTGTTTTATGTGTGTTTCTGTTTAAAGACACCTTATTTGAGATCTACTGCTGATTCACGAACATTGAACTCATGGCCAATAGCACTATAATTCATGCCTGAATGGAGCTTATTACATATTTTTTCCATAAGGCACATCACAGCCTTCTTGTGCTTAGGACACTAGACAGCACTTCAGCACTACACTGGGGACCACAAGTAGCACAAAAATGTGAAAGCCATGGTGCTAAATATACTGCAAAAAGGACACTTGTGCAGTGTGAGAGCTGAAATGAGAAGGCACAGTGTCGCCTTGTTTGACTTCAGTTAGGAAGGTACATGTTTGGCAAATCAAATTTTTCACCGCTCCGCACATGTCTGCGAATGATCATGAAAGTGCTGTGAGTATGGATGCTGGGGCTAAAAACTGTAGTGAGCATGTGAATGTGCACATACAGCACCTGGGAATAATAAAGATTGCCTGTACTGGTGCATCCCACCATCAGTGGTTTCTTAGGTCTGCTGAAATACAGTCTTATGTGTTTGCTGGCTCACTGGCTCTGTGATGGTGGGAACTCGTCTTGTTCACTGCTGTATCCACAGGGTCTTGAACAAAGCATGGTCCTTAGAGGGAGCTTAGTACGTGTTTGCTGAATGAATGAATCAGGCCCTGCCAGGTTTTGTTGACAGGTTACAGTTTCCCCCTCAGAGTACTGGGCACACCCGAGGGGGCCCAGCAACCCCAGACCCATCCCCAGATGGGAAGAGACTGAAGGGGACTGGGCCTCTGACCCACCACAGAGAAGGACTTCCCAGCCCCTGTAGACCTGGTTACTAGGGAGCAGCCCACCCTTACCAAAGGGCTCCCAAAGGGCCCTGGGTTTCCAGGCTGTTGTGGGAGGGGAGCCCAGGCGTAGCCAACCCTGGTTTGCTCGGTGGATACCAGCCAGTCCTTGGCACCCAGAGGTCTGGGCCTTCCTGGGAAAGAGGCCCAGGGCCTTCTGGTCACCTAGGGGAAATGGGCTCTAGGCCTGAGTAGGCCCTATTGGGTAGGGAGGCGCTCCCATAGCAGCCAGGCCCCAGAAACATCAGAGCCTCAGGGCTCAGACTGGGTCTTAAGCCTCCCTCCCCACCTTACCATGCAGTATGAAGAAGGTCTTGGGGTTAAACCTGTTGGGGTCCAGTCCGTCCAGCTCCTCCCATACCTCCTTCAGCTGGGCTTGGCTGCCCTGTGGAGGGGAGAGCCAGGGGCTCATGAGCAAGGAGTCTGGGCCCCAGGGGATAAAGCTAGAGAACCCTTTACCCCCCATCTCCCAAATGTCATCCTTTCAAGTGAGAAAACCAAAAAACTACAGCTCCCAGCAGCCCCTGGGTAGCGAGGTACATTAGCAGGGGCTCTTGGGCCATGGGGCCTGCTGGGAGGTGTAGTTCTTCAGCCACGTTTCTGCCTTCCGGTGCCAGGAGAGTTGGACGCATTGGGGGTCCTTACAGGCACGTTGACTTTGGGGTGCTCTCGGTGCCGGCGCTGTTGCTCTTCTAGCTTCCTCTCTGCCTCCTTTCGCTGCTCGTCGCCCAGCGATTCCAGATAACGGCGTCTTTCGTGCTCCTTGAGCATCTCGTAGCGTTTGAACTCTTCATGGTGGGCTGCATCATACTGGGCAAGGTCCCGGGTGGCCTGGGGGGAGGCAGGAGGGCACATCCATCGTGCCCCACGCCCGGTCCGACCTACCATGCCAGCTGCTTGGCCCTCACCCTGGCCCGGGGCAGCGCCTCCCTCCAGCCTGCCTGAGTCTCACATCCTGGTCTGTGTGTCTGGGTAACGCGCCCCTGCCCCACAACACACCCTCCTCTCTTTGTTTAAGAGATTATGACGGTGACACAACAGCAACAGGAAACCTTAACCCGCCTCTTCCAAGTCCTTCACAGCTCCAGATCTGGGAGGAATAAGTAAACAAGGACCGACACATAAGGTGAGTTTAACATGGGGAAGCAGGAGAGCTAGGTGTCGGGGACCTGAGCTCTCTATTCTGCCCAGGTTCAAAGCCAGGCTCTGCTTCCATTAGCTGCGTGATCCTGGGCCAGTGACTCAGCCTCTCCAGGCCCCGGTTTCTGCCTCTGTAAAATGGAGACAGCGACACCAGCCCACACGGGCTTGCCGGGAGACGCTGTTGATAACACGACATGCGTCAGGCTAGCCCAGAACACAGGCACGGTTACTAGAGCTAAGGTCAGAGGTGGGCGGCGAGGCGTCAGGGCAAGAGAGCTGAGGATCACCCCTGTGCCTCGGCCTCCACATCTGTAAAATGGGGACAATACCGGTGTACAACAGCCTCACAGGGCTGTTTTAGGGACTCAATGAGAGTAATTCATTTATTCACTTAATAATAAATATTCATTGAGCACCTACTATGCCAGGCCCTGCTCCAGATAGTGTGGACACAAGAGAGAAAAAAATAGACAAAAATCCCTGCCCTCTTGGAGCTGACGTTCTGGTGGAGGCAAGGGAAGGAAGAGAAAGAAATAACAAAATAATAATAAATAAAATGTATTGTATGATAGTCAGTGAAAAGTGCTGAGAAGATAAAACAAGGAAAGGGGAACTGGGCTGGGAGGTTGAGAAGGGAAGAGAAAGGAAGAGGAGCAGAAAGAGTATTTGAGGAAATAATAGCTGAAAATTTCCCAACTCTCATGAAAGAAATGAACTTACATGTCCAAGAAGCACACTGTACCCCAATGAGAATAAATCCAAATAGACCTACACCACGACACTTATTATTCAGAATGTCAAATGTAAAAGATAAAGAGAAAATTCTCAGAGCAGCAAGAGAGAAGCAAACGATCACGTACAAAGGACGTCCAGTAAGACTTAGTGCAGATTTCTCTTCAGAAACCATGGAGGCAAGAAGACAGTGGTATGATACAATTAGGAAACTGAATGAGAAACACTGCCAGCCGAGAATTCTTTATCCAGCAAAACTGTCCTTCAAATATGAAGGTGAATATAAAGTATTCACAAACAAACAGAAACTAAGAGAGCTTGCAAAAAAGAATCCACCTTTGCAGGAAATATTAAAGGAAGCCTTAGAACCTGAAAGAAAAAGACAGGAGAGAGAGGCTTGGAAGAGAGTATAGAAGAAAGAGAAGCAGAAAGGATAACCAAAAGAGTAAAAAGAGAGACAAAAACAAGATGACATATGAAAACCAAAGAATAAAATGGAGGAAATAAATAGTGCATTTTCAGTAATATCATTGAATGTGAATGGATTAAATTCCCCAATCAAAAGACACAGGCTAACAGAATGGATAAAAAAACATGAGCCATCCATATGCTGCTTACAAGAAACTCACCTCAGACACAAGGATACAAACCGGCCGAAAGTAAAAGGTTGGAAAAAGATACTCCATGTGAATAGTAAACAGAAAAGAGCAGGGGTAGCTATACTAATATCAGACAAAACAGCCTTCAAATGCAAAAAAGTGATAAGAGATGCGGAAAGCCATTATATATTAATAAAAGGGACGATCCTCCAGGAAGATAAAACAGTCATAAATACCTACGCACCATGGGAGGCGGCTGTGGCTCAGTCAGTGGGGCTCCCGTTTACCATGTGGGAGGCCCCGGGTTCGGTTCCCGGGGCCTCCTGGTGGGGGCGGGCCCGCCCGCGCGGCGTGGTTGGCTGACCCAGCGAGCGCGGGCAGCAAGGGGGGGATAAATGAATAAATAAATAAAATCTTAAAAAAAAAAAAAAAATACCTACGCACCTAACCAGGGTGCTCCAAAATATATGAGACAAACTCTGGCAAAACTGAAGGGAGAGGGAAGCGGCTGTGGCTCAATCAGTAGGGCTCCCGTTTACCATATGGGAGGCCCCGGGTTCGGTTCCCGGGGCCTCCTGGTGAAGGCAGGCCCGCCCGCACGGCGTGGTTAGCTGACCCAGCGAGCACAAGCAGCAAGGGGGGGATAAATGAATGAATAAATAAAATAAAATCTTAAAAAAAAAAAAAAAAACTGAAGGGAGAAATACACATTTCTACAATAATTGTTGGAAACTTCAACACCCCTCTCACATCATTAGATAGAACAACTAGACAGAAGATCAACAAGGAAACAGAGAACTTGAACAATATGATAAACAAGTTAGACCTAACAGACATATACAGAAGACTGCATCCAAACTCAGCGGGTTATACATTCTTCTCAAGTGCCCATGGATCTTTCTCCAGGATAGATCACATGTTAGGTCACAACACAGCTCTCAATAAATATAAAAAGATTGAAATTATACAAAGCACCTTCTCAGATCATAATGGAATGAAACTAGAAATCAATAACAGACAGGAAAAAAGAAAATTTGCAAATGTGTGGAGACTGAACAACACACTCCTAAATATTCAGAGGGTCAAAGAAGAAATTGCAAGTGAAATCAGTAACATATTGAGACAAATGAAAATGAGAACACAATGTATCAAAACTTATGGGATACAGCAAAGGCAGTCTTGAGAGGGAAATTTATAGCCCTAAATGCCTATATTAAAAAACAAGAAAGAACTGAACTCAAAGATTTAACTAAACAACTTGAGAAATTAGAAAATGAACAGCAAACCAATCCCAAAGCAAAAAGAAGGAAAGAAATAATAAAGATTAGAGCAGAATAAATGAATATGAGAACAGAAAAACAATAGAGAAAATTAACAAAACCAAAAGCTGGTTCTTTGAGAAGATCAATAAAATTGACAAACCCCTCGCTAGACTAACAAAGAAAAAAAAGAGAGAAGATGCAAATAAATACAATCAGAAATGAAAGGGGGGAAATTACAAATGACCTCACAGAAATAAAAAGAATCATAAGAGGATATTATGAGAAACTATATGCCAACAAACTAGACAACCTGGATGAAATGGACAAATTTCTAGAAACACACAACCAACCTACACTGACACAACAAGAAATACAAGAACTTAACAAACCAATCACAATTAAGGAGATTGAATCCGTCATCAAAAATCTCCCAGCAAAGAAAAGTCCAGGACCAGGTGAATTCTACCAAGCATTTGGAAAAGAATTAACACCAATCCTGTTTAAACTCTTCCAAAAAATTGAAGAGGAGGGAAAATTACCCAACACATTTTATGAAGCCAACATCACCCTAATACCAAAGCCAGATAAAGATTCCACAAGAAAAGAAAATTACAGACCAATCTCTCTAATGAACATAGATGCAAAAATTCTCAACAAAATACTTGCAAATCGAACCCAACAGCGTATCAAAAGACTTATACATCATGACCAAGTGGGATTTATTCCTGGTATGCAAGGCTGGTTCAACATAAGAAAATCAATCAATGTAATACACCACATTAACAAATTGAAGGAAAAAAACCACATGATCATCTCAATAGATGCAGAAAAGGCATTAGACAAAATCCAACATCCTTTTTTGATAAAAAATACTTCAAAAGATAGGAATAAAAGGAAAATTCCTCAATATGATAAAAGGCATATATGAAAAACCCACAGCCAACATCATACTCAAAGGGGAAAGGTTGAAAGTTTTCCCTCTAAGATCAGGAACAAGACAAGGATGCCCACAGTCACCACTGTTATTCAACATTGTACTAGAAGTTCTAGCTAGGGCAATTAGACAAGAAAAAAAAATTAAAGGTGTCCAAATAGGAAAAGAGGAAGTAAAACTCTCACTGTTTGCGGATGACATGATCCTGTATTTAGAAAATCCTGAAGTACCCACAACAAAGCTACTTGAACTAATAAATGATTTCAGCAAAGTGGCAGGATACAAGATCAACACGCAAAAATCAGTAATGTTTTTGTACACTAGTACTGAACAATCTGAGGAGGAAATCAGGGGGAAAATTCCATTTTCAATAGCAACAAAAAGATTCAAATACCTAGGAGTTAATTTAACCAAAGAAGTACAGGACCTATATGCAGAAAACTACAAAACAATGATAAAAGAAATTTAAAAAACCCTAAACAAATGGAAAGACATTCCGTGTTCATGGATTGGAAGAACAAATATTGTGAAGATGTCAATCTTGCCCAAACTGATTTATAGATTCAATGCAATACCAATCAAAATCCCAACAGCTTACTTTACAGAATTAGAGAAGGCAATTACTAAATTCATCTGGAAGGGTAAGTGCGCCCGAATAGCCAAAAGCATTCTAAAAAAGAAGAGCAATGTGGGAGGAATTTCACTGCCTGACCTTGAAACATATTACAAAGCTACAGTGGTCAAAACAGCATGGCAGGGAAGCGGCTGTGGCTCAATCAGTAGGGCTCCTGTTTACCATATGGGAGGCCCCGGGTTCGGTTCCCGGGGCCTCCTGGTGAAGGCAAGCCCGCCCGCACAGCGTGGTTAGCTGACCCAGCGAGCACAAGCAGCAAGGGGTGGATAAATGAATAAATAAATAAAATCTTTAAAAAAACAAAAAAAAACAAAAAAAAAACCAGCATGGTACTGGCATAAAGATAGACACCTTGATCAGTGGAATAGAATTGAGAATCCAGAAATATACCCTCACCTATACAGTCAACTGGTTTTTGACAAACTTACCAATCTCACGTTGATGGGAAAAAACAGTCTCTTCAACAAATGATGTTGGGAGAACTGGATATCTATAACCAAAAGAATGAAAGAGGACCCCTATCTCAACCCTATATAAGAATCAACTCAAAATGCATCAAAGATCTAAATATAAAAGCCAGGACCATAAAACTACTAGAAGAAAATGTAGGGAAACATCTTCAAGACCTTGTAGTAGGTGGTGGTTTATTGGACCTCACACCCAAAGCACGTGCAACAAAAGGAAAAATAGATAAATGGGACCTCCTCAAAATTAAACACTTTTGCACCTCACAGGACTTTGTCAGAAGGGTGAAAAGGCAGCCAACTCAATGGGAAAAAATATTTGGAAATCACATATCCCATAAGGGTTTAATATCCAGGATATATAAAGAGATGTTACAACTCAACAATAAAAAGACAAATGACCCAATTAAAAAATGGGCCAAAGACTTGAATAGACATTTCTCCGAAGAAGAAATACAAATGGCAAAAAAACACATGAAGAAATGCTCAACATCACTCATGATTAGGGAAATGCAAATCAAAACTACAATGAGATATCATTTCACACCTATCAGAATGGCCACTATTAAAAAGACAGAGAACTACAAGTGTTGGAGAGGATGTGGAGAGATAGGAACACTTCTTCACTGTTGGTGGGAATGCAGGATGGTACAACCACTATGGAGGACTGTTTGGTAGTTCCTAAAGGAGTTGAATATAGACTTGCCATGTGACCCTGCAATACCACTACTGGGTATATACCCAGAAGAACTGAGAGCAGTGACACGAACAGACATCTGCACACCGATGTTCATAGCCACATTATTCACCATTGCCAAAAGCTGGAAACAACCCAGGTGTCCATCAACAGATGAATGGATAAACAAACTGGTCTATTCACACGATGGAATATTATGCAGCTGTAAAAAGAAATGAAGTCATAAAGCATATGACAACATGGATGAACCTGGAGGACATTATGTTGCGTGAAGCAAGCCAGACACAAAAGGACAAATACTGTATGAATTCATTACTATGAACCAAACATATTGTGTAATATATTGTTTGATTCAAAAAACAAAACAAAAAAAAAGAAATTGTTAAAAGGGAGGGGCTGGGGAAGGCCCCACAGAGCCGGGGTCATGTGAGCAAAGACCCAGAGAAGAGAGCATGAGCCCTGTGCTGTCCAGGGCCAGAGTACACTAGGCAGAAGGAATAGCCGGTGCAAAGGCCCTGGGGCAGGAGCAGGCCTGGTGGGTTGGAGGAACATGGGGAAGGCTGGTATTGCTGCAGGAGAAGGAGCAAGGGGAAGAGGGTGGGAGCTGATGGCAGAGAGGGATAGGAAGCGGCGGTGCGGGATGTTGTGGGCCACGGGGTGGGCTCTGGATTTGCTTCAGGAGCCGTGGAAGGGTTTTAGAGTCGAGGAGAGGCATGATCTAACAGGATCCAACAAGGCTATTCCTGTGGCTGCTGGGGAGGCAGAATAACATCCCCTCAGAGACGCCTGGATGCACACCCGGGGACCTGTGGCTCTGTCCATCCCACAGCAAAGGGGAAGAGGGGGTGAGGATGCAATTAAGGTTACGAATTAGCGACATTAAGGTGGGGAGATTAGCCTGGTGGGCCCACCGTGAGCACAAGGGTCTTTCAGTGGAAGCAGGAGGCAGAAGAGGATTGTCAGAGGGTGATGTGACTACAGCAGAAGGGTCAGAGAGGCAATGTTGCTGGCTTTGAAGGGTGAGGACGGGACCCCGAGCCCAGACATGCAGGCGGCCTCTATAAGCTGGGACAGGCAAGGAATGGATTCTCCCCTGGAGCTGGGAAGGAACCAGCCCTGCTGCCATTTTCATTCTAGCCCAGGGAGACTCTTGTTGGACCTGTGACCCCCAGAACTGTAAGAGAATATATCTGTGTGGTCCGAAGCCAGTACATCTGTGGTCATCTGGTACAGCAGCCACAGGGGACTAGCGAACTGCTGAATGGGAAACAGACTGGAGAGCCGATGTGGCCCCCCAGGGGCTATCTGACAACATCTGCTGCTATTTCGGTGGTTGTGAGTTGTGAGTGGGGGAGGGGGGGACCCTGGCATCTAGTGGATGCTGCCAAACCTCCCCTGAGTGCAGGATGGATCCCCCACCTCAAAGAATGATCTGGTCACCAGTGCCGAGGATGGGAAGCCCTGCTGCAGACGGTGGGAGACAGAAGCAGAGCGCCTGGAGGAATCACCTATGCAGGTGACGGGGGCCAAGCCAGGGGAGTGGTAGTGGGGTGGAAAGAAGTGGACAGTTTCTGGACTCTTCTCGAAAAAAACCGCAAAGATACCTGCCAGGGACTGGGGCCCATGCCTGGCATGCCCTAAGTACTTAACAGCAGCGGCTGCTGGTGTTATCCTCAGGCCGCTCGTGGAGGGTCCCTGTGGCAGGTGGAGGGATGGAGGTGGCCCGACCTCCATCACATACAACTGGAAGCTTCCGGGCGGCAGCCCTGAGCTGAGTGCCACTGGGGCCCTGAAAAGAGTCAGACCTTGCCGGGCCCTTTAGGCATCCCAGCCACAGACTCAAACGATAATCTCAACCCAGAGGGGTGCCTGCCATAAGGGAGATAGCAGGATGCTGCATGTCTGACTTGGCCCACAGGACTGGGGCAGAGGGCTCCCCATAGCGGGGAGATGGGGTTGCACAGTGAAGGAACAGTAGGTCCGTGGAAAGGCAGAAGGCCCGGAACAGCCAGGGCGAGCCTGAAGAACAAAGTCGCAGGACTGATGCCACCGACTGCAAGGTTCACCATGAAGCTAAGCAATCGAGACAGTGTGGGACTTGGGGAAAACAGACAGCCGCCAAGACCTGTGACAGGGAGCCCAGACACACGCCACACGGGGACCGTAGACCTTGGCCAAGGAGTTCCGATTTTAAATGTCAATGAACAGGCCCTAGAACCTTCTCCTCCTGGCATGTCCAGTCACAGTTTCTGAGAGTTCTCAAGGTCTGCAGAATGTCCCGTCTGCCGCGACAAATGCTAATAACATGAAAATGCGGGTGAAAGCAACGGCCACGGCCAAGAGGCCAGGGGTCCAGAGAAAGAGAACAATGCAGGGGGCGGCGAGAAAGCTCCAGTGGGGCCAGCAAAGAGGGGGTCCCCAGCCAGGCTGGGGGTGAGCTCTGTTTGGGGGTGCTGAGGAGCTCTGGAAGGACCGCCAGCAGGGCGGGCATCCCCTTTCACGTCCTCTCCCCACGCCTGCCCCTTCCCATGGGACAGGGCTGTGCCCCCCGTTTTCCAGGTGACACCTTGGCTAGTTCCCCGAGGGAGGCTGTAACAGATGACTGCAAAGTTGGGGTCTTAAAACGACACAGATGTACCATGTGACGGTTCTGGGGGCCCAAGGTCTGGAATTGGCCTCAATGGGCTGAAACCAAGCCGTGAGCTCCCCTCAGAGGCTCCGAGGGAGACCCATTTCCTGGCCTTGCCCAGCTTCTTGGGAGGCAGTCCTTGTGTTCCGGGGTTCGGGGTCCCTTCCATCTTCCCAGCCAGCAGCGTGGCGTCTTGCTCCACTTGCCACTCGGCCGCCTGTCCCTGAAGTCCAGTCTCCCTCTGCCTCGCCCTTACAAGGAGCTTGTGGCTGCCCCAGGCCCACCAGATAACCCCCTCCTCGAGGTCCTCACTGCCTCTGCAAAGTCCCTATTTGCCACGTCAGGGAACAAGTCGCAGGTTCTGCCAGGACAGAGTGGACAGCCTGCACCCCAAATCACACCGGAGGGACAGACCGAGGAAGGCCCCAAAGCCTATCAACCCCACGCCTCCGCTTTCCCACAGAGGAGGACTTTTAGGAACCAGCTGCCCTCTGCCGGCCTCCAGCCTCCGATAATAAGCCTGGACTCTGCCCCCTCCCTCCCGCTCCCGGTGCCCTCTGCTCTCAGCCTCCAGGCCCCGCCCTCACGCTACCGTCTGGATCAGCAGCTCCAGGTCCCGGGCCTCAAACGTGTGTTGATTCTGAGGGTCCAGGTGTTCAAACTGCTTCAGGAGGTTCAGGTGGTCCACCTGCACATCTGGGTGAGAGGCACAAGGCAAACAATTCACAGAACGTTCTTTCTCTCTAGATCCCCATCCTGGGGCAGATGTGTTTGGAGATCACGGGCAGCACTAGGGAGGCCTAAGGAGGGCCTGAGCCAAGGTAATCAGGGAAGTCTTCCTGGAGGAGGTGATGCTGTGACTATGATATTTAAAAGAATAAAAACCATAATGACAACTACGATGTACTGAGCACTTACTATATGCCAAGCCCTGCTCTAAGCACTTTCAACGTGCTAATTTGTTTACTTTTCACCAAAATCCTATGGCACAGGAGAGTGGATGTAGCTCAAGTGGTTGAGCACCTGCTTCCCATGTAAGAGGTCCCATGTTCAATCCCCAGTACCTCCTAAAAAACAAAACAAACAAACAAACAAAAACCAATTCTCATTGGGGAGCGAGCGTAGCTCAGTGGTTGAGCACCTGCTTCCCACGTACAAGGTCCTGGGTTCAATCCCAGCCATTCACCCAACACACGTGTCTCCCTGTCTCCCGAGGCCTCCAGGGTTCCCGGCCATGGGAACCAGCCCCGCCCAGCCCTCCTGGGCACACACTGGCAGCTAGAATCCAGGTGACCTGAGCTACAAATGGAGGCACAGCAGGGGGTCCTAAGCGAGCCCAGAGGAGGGACAAGCACTTCGGGCAGAGGCCCTGATGGTGTGAATGTCACAATTCATTCATTCATTCATTCATTCATGCGACAGACATGGGTGAAGCCCCTGCTCTACACTGGACCTGTGGATACAGCCCAAACCAATGGTGATGGACCCTGCCCTCTGGGGCACCCAGTCCAGAGAGACAGAAAACAGGTGACAGACAGACAGACATGCAACCACACCGGATGCAAACATATGGGGGCTCCTTCCGGCAGGGCAGTCAGGGCAGGACTCTGGGGAGATGACCTCGGCACTGAGGCCAAGGCTGAGAGAGAGTCAGCCACGGAGAGAGCCCCAAAAAGAAAGTCCTCCTGGCAGAGGGAATGCCCAGGCGGAGGTCCGAGATGGGAAGGATGGGGTGCTCGCCAGCCATTATAGACGAGGCTGATGCAAGCAGGCAAGAGGGCATGCACATGACGAGGAGGGGCTGCCGTGGGGCAGAACAGGCGGTGGGCCTCCCAGCAGCAACAAGGAGTGTGTACTTGATCCCAACGGCACTTGGGGAGCCAAGTCAGGTTCTGAGCAGAGGAGGGACAGGACCTGATGTGGGTGCTGCAGGGGGCAGAATAACAGCCCCCAAAACTGCCCTTGTCCTCATCCCTGAAACTTGTGAACATGTTCTCTCACAGGTGTGGTAAGGACCTTGAGATGGGAGATTATTCTGGATTTTCTGGGTAGGCCCGATGCAAACACAAGGGTCCTTCTAACAGGGAGGTGGCGGGACACTTGACTGCAGTAGAAGAAAGTCACATGATGCCAGAAGCGAGATGCTCCGCTGCTGATTTTAAATGACCTCTAGGACTGAAAGAGAATACGGGTGTCTTGTTTCAAGCCACTAACTTTGGTTACAGTGGCAACAGAAAACGAACCCAGGTGTCAGCAGGATCCAGGTGTCAAGAGGAGTGGGAAACAGACACATGGGGACGGGGTGGAGTCAGGGAGCCCGGGGAGGAGGAGACCGCAGAGGTCCAGGCAGAAGACAATGGAGGCTGGACCCAGTGACAGCAACAAGCGTGGAAAGCAGCAGGCAGATTCTGCATATGTTTTGAGTGGTTAAAAGATAAAGTAGGGAAGCAGATGTGGCTCAAGCGACTGAGCTCCTGCCTACCACGGGAGGTCCTGGTTCAGTTCCTGGTACCTCCTAAAGAAGACAAGCAAGACAACACTGGCACAACAGGCAGGCATGGCAAGCTGATGCAACAAGGAGACACAAAGAGGAAAGACAATGAGAGACAACAAAGCAGAGAACTGAGGTGGCTCAAATGACTGTGCACCTCCCTTCCACACGGCGGTCCCAGGTTTGGTTCCCGGTGCCTCCTAAAGAGAAGACGAGCAGACACAGAGAGCACACAGCGAATGGACACAGAGAGCAGACAGCGAGTGCAAACAATGGCGGGGGGTGGGGGGGTGGAATAAATAAAAGAAATCTCAAAAAAAAAAGATAAAGTACATAGCACAGTACTTGGTAGGTAACAAGCCGCCAAAAAATCAGATATTTTTCTCATCAGTGGCGAGGGGACTCCTAATTTACCAGAGATCAAAACAGACTCTGAAACCATCATCCCCCAACGGTACAGGTGGCACGAGAACGCGCAGTGGCCAGGCCCGTCTGTTCACCCTGGGAGCTCCAGGCCCAGCGCCTGGCGTGCAGTAGGACAAAGACGCATTTTTCAGTGAATGAATGGAGTCAGGTGGCCTCGAAAACAAATGCTCGCTCTGCCGCTCCCCGTCCACCCCACCCACTGAGCCTCGGCGTCCCCACCTGTCAGGTGGGAGCCTCACAGGGTGTCCTGAGGTTCAAGGGGTGGTTGTAGGTGAATCTCAGGCCACGGGGCATGTTCTCACGAGTCATAAAGAAAACCGGCCCAGCAGGTAGCAGACACACCGCGAAGCTGCGACGCTTCTAACGGCACAGTCCAGGCGCTCAGACAACCCATCCAGGAACGGAAGGATGGGATGGGATGTTGGCATCTGAAGCCGCCCGCACCCTCCCTGCCACGTGCCTGTCACAGGCAGGGCAAGTGAGGCCCCGCTTGCCTCTCACAAGACCACCCGGAGGCCCTGGAGTGGAGGCCGCCCCGCCCAGCCCTGCTCACTGGGCTCCTGCTCGGCATCCATCTTGGCCTTAAGCAGCATCCGCAGCCGCGACACCTCCTGCCGCTTGAGCTCGTCCAGCTTGGTGCGGACGTGGTGGCTAACAAAGTCCAGCTCCCGGCTCAGCTTCCCGCTCTGTCCAGGGAGGAGACACAGGTCAGGTTGGGGCCTGGGGGGGGCATCCTGGGCAGCCTCACCCTCCTCTCTGTTCCTCTCTAGAACCTTCTGCAAGCTTTCTGACCCCCAGGTCTCACCTCACCCCTCCCCTGCTCACAGTCCTCATGGCTCCTCCGAGTCCCCAGGACAGGGTCCCAGCCCCTCGGCCAGGCATTCGAGGCCCTGCCCATCTCTGTAGCCCCACCTCCCATCATCCGAGTCACAATTTTTCCCACCTCCAGGGCTTGGCACATGCTGTTCCCTCTGCCTGGGATGCTGTTCCACCATCCCTATCCAGAGTCTCACAGTCCATAGGTACCCAGCACCTCCCCTGGAAAGAATCTCGACACCCCCATCACCCCACCACACACACACACACTGGGCTGTCCCCCCACCTCCACATGCCCAGAGCTACCTCTGTTACTCACACTTCCCCTTGGATGACATCTGCACCCCCATCAGAGCTGCTGACCCTGTCCCTATCCTGCTCGCAGCCCCTCTGTGGCTCCCAAGTGCCCTTAGGACAGAGTCCCAGCTCCCAGCCTGGTGCTCGAGGCCCTGGAAGGAGTGGCACCCAGCCCTCCAGCCCCACATCTCCCCTGTCTTTATTTGGGTTTTAAGAAGCCACCAGAAAAGAGCTGAAGGCGCAGGGATACTTCATTTAAACACGCGGCTCCTGCCGTCTAAAACGCACCCCCTCCACTTGGACTTCTAAGCACAGGCGCTCCCACTCGAAATTCGAAACCTCCCGTGGCGAACCCTTTCCCTGGCAGCCCCCTCTCACTTGCCAGCCTGAACCGGGTCCCTCTCTGGGGTGTCCCCAGCACCCTTGCTACCTCTTCACTGCTGTTGAGACTCACGCCCTCTCCAGCCAGCCTGGGGGGCAGGAGGGGATGGGGACCAGGCCCTGGGAGGCCGCCGGGCCCAGTGGTGACGGCCAGAATAACCGCATCCAGTCAAGCGGCCGCCACGTGCCCCGCCCAGGACTGAACTCAGGCTGTCCAGCCTCTGCTCCTGCCAACACCTCTCTGCTACAGGAAACAAATCGGGACCCAGAGAGAAGCCACTCGCCCCGGGTCCCTCAGACCAGTGATGGGTGGGAGGCTGGTTTCCAGCCTGAGGACCGAGCAGTTGCTCCTTCGGCAACACGCCGTGTTTGCTCCGAGTGGGGGTCCTGGGGCCTGTGCTCCGATCCCAGCCCTGGCACCACCCAGCTTTCCCTGCTCCAGGACTCAGACGGGGCTGATTCTATTAGTTCTGCCAGCTGGGACACCTGCGTTCATCACAGGCTTATGGCGAAGGGCAGGCTATTCCCGCCTGCGCCATCACCCCTTGAGGGAGAAGCTGTTCTATGAGCCCCTCCCCCCCCATTTCCCGGATCAGTAAACCAAGGCACGGACAGGTGCGGCCACTTGCCCAGGACAGCAGAAGGCCCCACGCCGGAGCCTTCCTGCTTCACCGCCCGTGCTCTTCCTGTGTGACCTTGGGCAGGCCAGACTGACCCCCCCTTCTAAGAAGCAACTTCCTGGCCCTGATTCTCTTTTGTGATTTAGAAATCAAGAGCCCCCCTGGGGAAACCGGCTCTTTCCTGGCCTCTGCCTCGGTGTGTGTACCCCCTCCCCGCAGCCACTGGCACCTGGGCCCACCTTGATGTCCTCGGCGTTGGCGGCCTGCAACTTCTCGCGGAAGTGCCCGTCGGTCTCCAGCACGTTGATGACTTCTTGGAGGTAGCGGTGGTAGTACAGCCCAGTGTCCTGGGATGACAAGGACGGGCATAGCGACCCCAGCCCCCACCTCGTTCCCATCCTCTCCTGCAGGCAGGCCCTCAGGCCCATGGCCCTGGGTGGCAGCTCAGGGACCCCAGGACCCTCTGGGGCTCAAACCCCACTCTGCTGGGCAACCCCAGAACTGCTTAGCCCACGGGGCTGCTTCACCCACCCCCTTCCCAGCTCTACAGAGGGTGACACCCGGCCCCATGCCACGCACAGGGTGGGTGCTCAAAGAGTAGACGTGACAGGTATTTGTTGGGAATCAGTGACGCTTTCACTCGCTCATTCATCTGTTCAACAAGCATTCACGAGGCCCCAACCACATGCCAGGCACTGTCCTGGGGGACACGGCAAGTGAACAAGACGAAACTCCCAGGGCTTCTGGTCCTGTCCCCACCAGGGAACAAACAGCAGGGCAGCATTTTGCTTTCTGTGAGCCACACTCTTCCTAGCTGTCAAATAGGCAAGAAATTCCCTACCTCACAGAGCCATGGTGAAAAGAAAATGAGATAAATTGTCTAACATGATGATAAGAATATAAAAAACCCTCCTTCTACTGAAGCTCTTGTTTCAGACCTTGACGAGCACAGTGGTGTGAGATAAAGGGTAGCGGCCTGATAGTTATCATTGCTGTCACTTGCCTTGGCTCACTCAGAGGGACGGAGAGCAAGGCCTCTGGGGTCTGACTATGTGAGTGGCTCATGTCCCGTGGCGCTGTAACAAATCCACACGACCTCAGTGGCTTGGAGCCACACATGGTTGTTGTCTTGGAGCTCAGGAGCAGAGAAGTTCAAAATGGGTGGGCAGGGCTGCGTGCCTTCCAGATTCTCTTGGGGAGAATCCCTTCCCTGGCCTTTTCAATCTTCTAGAGGCCGCCTGCCTTCCTTGGCTCGTGGCCCTTTCCCGACAGTGCTCCAACCTCTCACCCTCTGCTTCCGTTGCCACCTCTCTTCTCTCCCTCTTTCCCGTCTAAGGACCCTTGTGACTGCATCGGGCCCACCCGGATCACCTACTTGTACCAAGAACCTTAACTTAATCACCCCTGCAAAGTCCCTTTTGCCACATGAAAGACCATATTCACAGGCTCCAGGTGTGAGGATGGGGCCATCGTGGGGTGGGAGTGGGGCACTATCCAGCCTCACAGGGCTGTTGTGAAGATTAGATGAGTTCATGTCCTAAGATCTTTAGTACAGTGCTGGGTGCTTAGTAGGAGCTGCCAGTGTTCTTATCATTGTCATGGGGGTCAGTGATGTTTATAATCTTTTGCTGCTTTCCAGTAGCCTTGGAATAAAGAATAAACTCTCCACTGCGGTCCGCGGGGCCCCATAGGATCGGCCCTGTCCCCTCTCTGCCCTTACTTCCCACCCTCTCCCCCACACTGGTCCCCTCAAGTCCCTCCACTTATTCTGCCTCTGCAGCCCCCAGCCTCAGCCCATGCTGTTCCCTTGGCCTGGAAAGCTCCCTCCCCCACCTCCTGACCTCCCCAACCATCACTCCCATCCTCAAGGAGTCCTGCCCTTTGTCTTCCATCTTCCAGAGAGCCGGGCTGGTCTAAGAGGGCAAGGGGGTTTGCACATGGCTGGACCCCAGGGACCAGCCCTGTTCCCGACTCGGAGTGGCTGTTCCAGAAACACACGGAATGAATGAAGGGAAAGGGGACCCAAAGGTGCCTCACAGAGCAGAGGTCTAACTGGCTGGGTAAGTCTGTCCCAGGTCCTGCCTAGAGGGAGCTGTAGGAAGTCAGGCCACAGGGCATTGACCTTGAGGATCCTTAAAGTTCCAAACTCTCAGAGATAAAGCTTTCATTGGGTTCAATAAACACACGTTGGGATTAGTAAGTGGTAGCTCATGTGACCCTTTGTAGTTTAAACTACAACTCCCATGAGCCCCATGGGGCCAGAACACCTCCAGCTAGCTAACCTCGCGGGCCCATGGTGCCCCTGGGAACTGTGGTTCCTTTTAGGATGGCGTCCTTCCTGGGGTCGCTTCAAAGAGCAGAGAGGTCGACGTGGGCGGTGCAGACTTTTCATTTAAAATCTGAGATGCACTCTGGCACCTCAGCGGCCCAACTCCCAACTGCCGGGGACTCAGAAACCCGTCCCCTCCCCAGTGTTTCGCCGCAGTCACCGGGGAGCCCCTAAAGTCTCCACCCAGGGGCCTCGGGGGTCCGCGGGAAGTGTAGTACCCCTGCAAACACCTGTTTGGAGAGCAGGGCGGGGCCACTCACGGGGCTCTCTGTCGCGGGGCTCTCCTCCTTCCTGGGTGCCCCCCGCTCCAGGGGCACGGGCAGAACACCGCGCAGCAGCAGCAGCAGCAGCGCCGGCAGGAGGAGGGCGGCGCGGGGCCCAGCGGAAGCCATGGCGGCGCGGTCTGAGGGGAGCAAGCCACGGGTGTTTGTCCCCAGCCTCCTCCTCCTCCTCCCCCCCCGATCCAAGAGTCAAGGCTCGAGGCGTCTCGTCCCCACAGACCCAGAACTCCGGGTCCCCAGGCCCCTCCTCCCGCAGACCCAGGAGTCCAGGACCCCAGCCTCCTCCCTTCCCAGACCCCAGAAGTGCTGGCGCCCAAGCCCGTCCTCCTCCAGGACCCAGTTTTCCCATGCCCTCGCCCCCAGGCCCCAGGAGCCCGGCTCCCCCGCCGCTCACCTCTCTTCACTGCAGAGGGCGCGCGCCCGAGCACCCCGGGCCGTTCCTGCCGATTTCCCCTCGAGGCCACGCCCACCTTCCCGCAAGGCCTCGCCCCCCGCCCTGATTTGTCCACGCGGGGGACAGTTCTCCCGCCCTTTCGTCCTCTTTTGGCGGCCCCGCCCTCCGCTCGCCGAAGTCGCTCGCCTTTTCTCGAAAGCCTCGCCTCGCCTCCTGCTTGCTGACGCCACGTTTCCGGCCTTTTAGGCAACAGGAAGAGGGGACGCTTTCAACGAGAACTACAAATCCCAGCAGGCAAGGGTGAAGGAGCCCATTTCCACGAGCCTCGTGGCCCCTTCGCCTCATGGGAGTTGTAGTTTTACCATTCATTTTCGCCCCAAGAAGAGGCTGCAAGTTGGAGCTCGGTAGCAATTCCACGGCCCACCTATTAAGTTTCTCCAGGTGTAGAGCGGGACTGCAATGGAGCCTCTCTCGGGTCCCTTTAAGGAACACCCCCATGCCATTCCAATTCAGAACCCCAGGAGCAGGGTTGCCTGGCTGCATCTGTGGCCGGGTGTCCATTGCTCTGTTGGAAGTGGACCGTGGGGGGTCAGGAGGGAGGGGGCTAGGGCAGGTCCCAGTGGAAATCCCCCCCCTCCCTCTGAGCCCTCTTTCTTCCCCTACTTACTTCCCGAAAACCCAGAGATTAGGTCCCCAGCTCCCAAAGAGAGGGTCAGGTATGTTTAGAGATTGGCCAGAGAGGCAAGGCACTGGGGCGTGAACGGCAGCAGGCTGTCCCGGCACAGCGGGAGAAGTGAGAGTCTCCAGGATAACAGGCAGGTGGGAGCTGGGAGTCTGGGGTGACTGGGGATTGGGTATTTGGGGCCCACAGGCTGGAGTTCCAAAGCTGGGGTCTAGGAGAGTCTCAGACTATGGGCTGCAAGAGAGTTAAGTCCTCTGGGGAGGCAAAAATGGACTCCTGGGCCCCTGATAGCCAGGAAAGCGGAAAACAGGCTGCTGGGTCCCTGGCAGGTGTGGGTGCTGGAACTCAGGCTGCCTGGGTCCAGAAGATTTAAGGTTTACTATCAGGGATTGGAGGGCAGAGGTCATTGGGATGTTGGGTCTAGGCCCTGACTCCTGCTTGCTTCTCCAGAATGTCTCAGGAGAACGACACGTGGAAAAAAGAGTGAGTGGGGAAACTGCCTGGGCATGGGTGAGGGGAGAGGGGCAATGTACAGCTTGATTATGCCGCCACCCACTCAGCTCTGGCCTCATGACTACATTTACAGTCTTTCAAGAAGGGGCTGGGGGCCTGGGCTCCTGGACCCTAAGGGGAGGGAGCACACCATACACTCATGGGTCTGAGGAAGGAGGGACTGGGGGCCTGGACTCCTGAGTCCAGAGACAGGAGCAGGCCTGGGTCCCTGGCTCTGGGATTCTAGATGGGTTAATGCGGGGAGCTTCAGAACTGGTGGGAAAGGACAGGCTCAGGTTCCACGCCTCTGTGACCTCACATGTGCTCAGAACCCCATGTGGGGTAGGGAGGGGAGGAGGGGCCCTTGGGCAGCCAGGGTGCCTGTTTGCCGTCACCATGAGCCTGCATCTCCCTCAGGGCCCTGGGGGATGAGCTTGCTGCCATGAGGCTGCAGAAGCTGGAACAGCAGGTACTACGCCCTGAGAATCCATCTTTTCCACCCCCATCTCCTCCTCCACAGGAGCCCCAAGCCCAGGCCTTGCTCTGGAATTCCCGGGTTCCCTTGGCTCTCTCTGGGTCTTAGGTTCTCCAATTTTTTTTTTTTTTTTTTAAAGATTTTATTTATTTATTCATTTATCCCTCCCTTGCTGCTTGTGCTCGCTGGGTCAGCCAACCACGCCGTGCGGGCGGGCTTGTCTTCACCAGGAGGCCCCGGGAACCGAACCCGGGGCCTCCCATATGGTAAACGGGAGCCCTACTGATTGAGCCACAGCCGCTTCCCCTCCAATTTTGGGAAATGAGAAAATTTGGAGAATTGGGGTTCCGAATAAAGCAAACCCTGGTGATAAGACTCCAGAATTGCTAAGAAACGAGGGTTCTGGGGACAGGACTCCTAGGTCCTGGGGAAGGAAGAGGTGGTGCCTGGACTCCCGGTTCTGAGGGAGGAGGACTGAGGGCCTACAGGCCTGGGCCCCTGGGGCCGTGGGGAGGAAGGGGATGACGGACCCTCCCACCGATGCAGGCCTCCCCTTGCCCCAGGCCCCACCTCACCCCTGTCTTCCCGTCCGGCTCCTGGCCCCCACGACCCCCTCTCCCGCCCCCGCAGCGGCGACTCTTTGAGAAGAAGCAGCGACGGAAGCGCCAAGAGCCCCTCATGGTTCAGGCCAATCCTGATGCTTCCCTGCGGCCCCGGCGACCGCGGAGGCGGGAGGAGCGCCTCGCGGGTGACAGCGGTGAGCCAGGGCTCCCAGGAGACGCGGGGACGAGGGCCTGGACTGAAGGGCTCAGAGGGCGCCCGAGGGGCGGGGCCTCGCGGAGTCGTGGGCGGGCCCCGGGAGGGTGCGCGGGGGCGGGGCCCGAGGGGACTGGGCTCGGCCGAGCTCGGGGGCGGGGCCTAGGGGAGTGGGAGGGCGGCCTGGGGCGGGGCCTGGGAGAGCGAGGGTGGGGCGGGGAGGCGGGGCCCGGGCCACTTGGAGGAGGGTCCCGAGAGACCCATCGCTCACCCGCGGCGCCCGGAACTATTTCGCCGCGGGGCTGTGCGTGTTGGAGCCCCAGGACGGAACTGGGGGACTGAGTAGGTCTCAGGGGACTGGGCGGCCAGTGAATTCGGGGCGAGATCTCCGCGGCGGCCGGGAATTAGTAGAGCGGTCAAATGGGCCTTACCGCACCTTCTCCCAGGCCCGGGGAACCCTTTCCTCCAGGAGAACGTGCCAGAGGCACACCTGCGCCCTGGCGCCCACAGTGCCCTCAGCACGGTGAGCTGCGGTGGCGATGGCAGCGGCGAGCGCGGCCCCCTGGCGTCGCCGGCAGAAGCAGGTAGCCCCGAGCCCCCTCCCACCCCAGGACCCCCAGCATGCCACTCCACTGGAACCCAGGAGTCTGGGGCCTTGATCCAGCCCCCACCCCCTCCTCCCTTAGGAGGCTGGGCCCTTGCTACCTCTTCCCCCAGGACCCTGGAATCCAGACCCTCAGACTCCTCCTTCTCCAACGCGCAGGAATCTGAATGTCCAGACCCTTCCTCCCCCAGTACTCAGGAATCCCGGTCTCTTGTCTCCCTCCTTGTCCTGGCTCCCAGACAGTTCAGATCCGGAGTTGGAGGAAGTCTCCGTGGAGGATGTTCCCGCCTCTCCCCCTCCTTACAAAGAGCCTCCGGGGACTCGACGCCGGGGATGGCCAGCCCGCCAACGACCTGGTAATTGTGGGGACTTGGGAGCGAACTCTGGTCCCCTGGGCCATGGCTCAAATCTTCACCGCTGTGGACGTCCCCACCCTTTTTGGGTAACAGCTTTATTGAGATATAAGTCAGATACCATAAAATTCACCCCTTTCCAGTGTGCCGTGACTAGTATATTCACAGAGTTGTGCAGCCAGAATCACAATCAATTTTAGAACATTTTCATCATCCTCAAAAGACACACTGTAGGGATTAACAGTAACCTCTCAACCCTCAGTTCCCTCGATTCTAGGCAACCGCTGATTTACTGTCCATCTCTATAGCTTTGCTTATTGTGCCCATTTCATAGAAATGGGATCCTACAATATACGGCCTTTTGTGTCTGGCTGCGTTCACTCAGCATCATGTTTTCAAGGTTTATTCCTGTTATGGCATGGATGTGCTTCCTTCCTTTTGATGCAGAAAAATATTCCCTTATAGGGACATTCCTTTATTTATTTACTTATTTATTTATTTTAGATATGTGGCCTGGGGATTGAACCTCGGACCCATATGTGGGAAGCTGGTACTCAACCACTGAGCCACATCAGCTCCTCTGAGTTGGTTTTTTCATTTGTTTGGAGCAGGCGCTCAGGCACTTGAGCCACATCCTCTCCCGGGTCATTCCATTTTATTCTCATGGCAGGGACAACTATTTCAATGTTAGGATTCTTAATACCATCCCAAGTCCCCTCACCCCCCATCTTAGCTCCCCAGTCTCTCCCGTGCTCTCTCTGGAACAAGGAAAAGGGAGGCTCCACTTTCCTCCACCTGGAAAGAGAGACAGACTCTCCACCTCACCCCCACCCCCCCCCCGCGCATGCAGGAGGAGGAGGCTCTGGGTATCCAGGCGCTTAAGCCTTCTCGGGCTAGCACAGGTGACCTGATCCCAAGCCCCTGGAACCCTGACGTCCTGGGCTCAGTCCCCGTGTTCGTCCGTCCACCCCAGGGTCCAACGCGGGGGAGGAAAGCGAATCTCAGGATGGCGGGGATGAATACGCCGAGCCCAGTCTGGG
Organism: Tolypeutes matacus; assembly: GCA_026826555.1. NCBI lineage: Eukaryota > Metazoa > Chordata > Mammalia > Cingulata > Chlamyphoridae > Tolypeutes > Tolypeutes matacus. The sequence continues at coordinate 2,219,302 of JAKSZT010054134.1, forward strand.
ACCAAGCCCTGGAATGGATAGCGACCAGGAGCGAGGAGACTTGGCCTCCGACAAGGTGGGAGGAGACAGAGCGGGTAGGATGGAGGATGAGGAGGGGTAGCCTCGGACTTCCGGGAAGGCTGGGGCTAAGATCCTGTGGCCCCACCAAGGCCCTTTTTACTGGCAAGCCTGTTGAGATGGGCTGGCAGAGGCTGTGAGAGCGAGCCAACAGTCCTACCCATCCAGAGGATCTGAACTCGTGTGGGCGTGGCCAGCGGCTTCGCAGCTCCGGAGCAGGAGGAACAGCGCTGGGGAAGGGCCAATTGGCAGTCATTGTGGTGTCGGTGAAAGTGTGATAGTGCCTTCGCTCGGGGGAGATCTGGGCCATTTTATATGTTACCCAGACCCAGTCCACCCCGGTTCTAGCTAAATCGGTGGGTGCCCTCAAGGAGATTCTCCCATCAGTAGAGTGGGTCCGGCTGCAGGTCGGTAGGTAGCGAATGGAACTGGCCAATCCTAGGTGATGAGGGCTGGGTGGGTGGGTGTGCCGGGGCAGGGGAGGTGGCCGAGATGTTTGGCCAACAAGCAGAACACCGGGGCGCGAGAGGACGCAACCTTGAACTGGGTGGCCAAGCAGTCATTGGCAAAGCGGGGGTGGGGTGGGTGGAGGGCTTGCGGTGGCGCCCAGCCACCCCTCAACTTTGAATTTGGCTCCTGGGTCAGGGCGAAGTCCTGGAAGAGAAGAAAGAGGAGGCAGAGTCTCCAGCCACCAGCTCCCCAGCGGCCGCCAAAGAGGAAGGGTCCGAGGCCCCGGGGGGCGCGGGCGGCACAGGCGGCGGCGACGTGGGGAGCGCGTCCCGCTCGCCACCCCGCGCCCCCGGCCCCCGGCTGGGCGAGGACATGGAGGCGTACGTGCTGCGGCCGGCGCTGCGGGGCCGCACGGTGCAGTGTCGCATCAGCCGTGACAAGCGCGGCGTCGACAAGGGCATGTTCCCCTTCTACTATCTCTACCTGGAGGCGGCCGACGGCCGGAAGGTGCGGTCAGGCCCACCTGGGCCCGCGCGGGCCCCGCAGCCCCGCGAGCCAGCCCCACCTCCCCGGCACAGATGCCGCCTCTTCCCAAGTTTACAAATCCCGGCCTCGATCGTCCCTTAGCCAGGACCTGTCAAGGCCAACGCCAACGCCGAGACCCGCACAGAACGAGGCTCCTCGCCTTTCAGAGGCCCTCACGCCCCTCTCCACTCCTTAACCAAGCCTTGGCCCCTCTAGCAATGGGCCCCGCTTTTCCCAAAGGCAGGCCTCGCCCTCCCTGGATCCAAAAACTCCTCCGGGTCCTTTTTGGTCCGAGTCTGGCTCCTCCCGGAGTCGTCTTTGCTGCCAGGTCCCGCCCCATCCCGAGATAAGCCCCGCCCCCTCAGAAATCAAGCCCCGCCCCCCCACAGAATTCCCATTCCGGCCCCCGTCAGCCTGGGGGTTCCGAGGCCAGACTCCGATCTGGACTTAGAGGCAAACCTCCTAGCATCAGCTCTGTCCTCCGGTAGCAATGACTCTTCTAAAGCCAGGCCACACCCCCTTAGTCACCTCACCTTTTCTTGAGTCCCCTCCTCATTCTCCTTCCATGACTCATTCATTTTCCCCCCTCCCAGCGTGGCCCCCTCTTCTAATGGTATCCATCTCTCCTAGAAAGAGGTTTTTTCCCCTTCTCCAGGCCAGGCCCATTTTTCCCAGATGAAACGCCTACCAGCCCTTCCCCTATGCTCCAAGTGAGGCTTTTCTCCCTTCTCCAAAGCCAGACCCTGCCCAGTTTAAGCCCTCACTCCAGACCCAATGGAAGGAGGAATGAGGGAGAACTACTAAGGTGCAAAGCTCCCCCTTAGGATCCAGCTGCTGACTTCTTCCAGTGAGAAGCACCTCTCCCAGCAAGCCTTGGGGCACTTACTGGTCCTTTACCCTCTCCTCTGTCATGGGGATACGGCATGTCTGCCTGTGGACCCCTAGCCAGATGCAGAAATCCATTCTGATGGGCTGTTCCTCCCATCCACAGCACTTCCTCCTCGCTGGGCGTAAGAGAAAAAGGAGCAAAACCTCTAATTACCTCATCTCCCTGGACCCCACAGACCTGTCTCGGGATGGAGACAACTTTGTGGGCAAAGTCAGGTGAGCAGAGTCCTGATGTCTGTGAGATACAAGGGGCCCCAGTGGAAGAAAGGGACAAGCAGACTACATTTCCCTGCAGGCCATGAAGCACAAATTCCATCTACTCTGGGGCCTTTTCTCCTATGGCTTGATGGCTTTTGTAGTTCTTCAGTTTGTATTCTCTATATGGTTGGGACAAGAGCCAAAGGCTTTGGAGCAGGGACTGGCATTTTAAGACATTTGACTTCTGGAGACACAAGGGTGTGGAACTCCTAAGTCCCTAAGAGACCTGGGACATGCGAATACCTGCATCCTAGAGGAAGATCTGTAAAGGGTCTAGGTAGGAGACTAACAGGATAGCGACACCTAGGACCATGGCTACATGGAATGTGGAACATGGTTCTAACTGGAAAATTGACGGCTAGAGTAGAGAGATGACATGGTAAAGCACTTAATGCAGAGCCAAACAGTAACAACTACTGTTTTATTTCACTCTGTCCACTCACCTGGTGGAGCAGATCCAATGTCTTGGGCACCAAGTTCACCATCTTTGACAATGGGGTGAATCCTGACCGCAAGAATTTTGTCCTGGAGACTGCCCGGATCAGGGAGGAGCTGGGGGCTGTGTGTTACGTGAGTGTCCAGGGGACGAATGAGGATGGAACAAGGCGGCGGGGAGGGGAGGAGTCAGGTCAATTGCAGCATAATACCTGCAGGAGACCAACGTCTTGGGATTCCGGGGGCCCCGGAAAATGACTGTGATCATCCCGGGAATCGACGCCCAGAACCAGAGAATTAGCGTCCAGCCACAAAATGTGAGTGCCCAGGGTGGGGAATAGCTGGGTCACTGGGGGAGAAGGGAGGAGGGGAACGGTGGGTTGCCGGTCACATGAAACTGGGTGGACTTTTTCAGGCTCCGTCTAATGGCGAGTCTAGAGACTCAAAATTCTGTGTCCGGATTAAAAATGCTGGTTGGTGGTCGGTTAACAACCACGACCCCCTACTTCACCTCCTAGGAACAAGAGACTTTACTGAGTCGTCTCCAACGGGGGGCCAGCCAGGGGCTGGTCCTGCTACAAAACAAAGCCCCGTCATGGAGCGACGAGAGTGGCGCCTATGTGCTCAATTTTCACGGTCGAGTCACTCGGGCCTCGGTCAAGAACTTCCAGATTGTCCATCCGGATGACCGTGAGCTCCTTGGAACCGGCTTACTCGGGCAAGAGGGCATGAGCGGGCGAGAACTACTTCTCCCATCAGCACTTGCGCGTTTTCTAGGCAGGGCAGGCGCTGCTGCAAAGCCTTCTGGGAATGGTAGTTTACACGACCCTCAGGGAGCGTCCAGGTTTAGTAAAGGCGCCGCAGAGCCCCCTGGGAGTCGTAGTTCTCGTAACTCGTGTGTCCGTGCCAGGGAGAGGAGGGGTTCCGGGGCTTACTTCCTGACTCCTCCGCAGCGGACTACCTGGTGCTCCAGTTCGGCCGCGTAGCCCCAGACACGTTCACCATGGACTTCCGCTTCCCACTTTGTCCTCTCCAAGCCTTTGCCATCTGCTTGTCCAGCTTCGATGGGAAGCTGGCCTGTGAGTAACCAAATAAAATGCCATCCCCTCACCAGCTTCTGTGCCAGCTGACTGAGATAGAGCCAGTTTTGAGCCTTAAGAATAACCAACGCATATTAGACGCCATCTGTTTGCTAGTGGTCTCTGTAGGGACTGTGCAGCAGCTTCTGCCCTCCTCCGAATGTGGGAGATGGGCCTTGAACAAAAAAGGCAAAACCTTCATTTGCTATGAAGGAGAAAGAAGTACTTTCATACTCCATTTGAAGAATCATTTGAAGAACTAGCTGAGCAAGAGGGGGCAGGGGGACATTAGGCAGTAGGCAATGCTTAGGCCAAGGTCTAGAAGGTGGGAGGGGCCTTAGTCAGTGCAGGGCAATGAAAGGCTGGTAGAGCAGGAGCCCATGGAGAGAGGCAGGGTATGAAGCTGGCTAGGGTGCAGGACCTTTGCCCTACCCTGCTTTGAACTGATTGATGGGCATATCCTCTTAAGTCAGGGAAGAGTTCTATGTTGGAGAGGTAGGCTTCCATGGTAACTGAAGACATGCATGGGTAAGTGAGAAAAATTATACCAACTAATGCTTATCTAATATGTGCTATTTGACATCGTTTTAAATAGTAACTCCTTTGGGACTTCAGGATCCCATAAGGTCTGTGCAATTGTTACTCACATCTTACAAATAAGGAAACTAATTCTATGGATACACTGTTTATAAATGTAAACCAGGCAGCCTGAAGCCTTGAGGAATTCAACATGTAAAGGCCAGTAGGAGGATGAACCTTCAGGGACGCAGACCAGTGTCGCTTTACCTGATCTTAGGGACCAGGGAGTCCAGCCCCCAACCCTTTTGCAGAGAGAATTGTCCCAGGTTTAATCAAATTTAGGCAGACGCCAAGAAAAAAAAAAAACTACGAAACCCACCAGCCCTTCGTTCAAAAAAGGCCTTACTACAGGAAGTCCTTTCTAGGGATGATGGGAAATGTAGTTTATTCTCAACCGAAGCTCTTCCACGTAACTACTTCGGGGACCTCGGAGTTGCAGAAACTGTCAGTTCAGACCCAGACTGAGACGTTGCTCCTTACAAATCAAAAGGCTTTATTCCTTAAATAAACCAACACTTAAAAAATATAAATAGTTACTAACACACAAACTACTTGGTCTTAGCCACGCCTCCCACTGAGGCCCAGGCAGGGGGACAGGCAGGCACAGGCAGGGGAGGGAGCGGGTGCGACCACAGCCGGGCTCAAGGGCGTGGCCTGGACGGAGGTGGACGGCTCCGTCTGGGTAGGGGAAGTAGGTGGGCTCCCGAGGCGTGCCCAGGCCCTGGCCCGGGCGGCAGGGGTGAGGCAGGGGCCCAGCTTCTCCTGGGTCTGGGCGATGCGGCGGGCGAAGCGGCTGCGATCCCGAGCGAGCTGTTCCCAGGGGCCGCGGCGGGCAGCCCGGGCCGGCCCTGCCCAGACAGCCAGGATGTGGACGGTGACGTTTTCGGAGAAACGCACCTGGGGGAGGACCAGCACAGAGACACAGTTACATAGAGAGAGAGAGGAAGGGAGGGAGGGAGAGGAGTTAGTTATGCAAAGATGCTATCCTGGTAGTCAAGCGCCTGCCGCCTGCCACCGGATTTTCCCTCTGAATCACTGAAGGGGAGGGGCTGGTCCCTGGGGCTGAGCCACAGCTGCTGCCCTTTCCCACAGGGATCCCAGGGGCCCAGCCTCTTGCAAAGGATTGCTACAGCTCACACAGTCCTCCCAGCAGAGTTCACATGCAACCTCCTGCAACACACTGGGGACCCAGGAGTCTCAGCCGCCAGCCCCTCCCCCCAGACCCAGGAGTTTCAGCTCCCAGGCCCCTCTTCCCTAAGACCAGAGAATTTGGGCCCTCGGCACCCACCTTTCTGGCCTTTAGAGGAGTCTCAGGGTCCGGATTCCAGGTTGGGGTTTCTGAGGACTTGAGCCGCCTTTGCAGTCGGAGGGGTAGCCTAGGAGGAACCCAGGGAGGTGGTGGCTTTTCTCCAGGCAAATAGATGGCCACTGGGAAGGGGTGGGGCTCAGTCTCTCCCCATTCCTCAGCAGCTCCCTTCTCCCCTGTATCCTCTCCAGGTCGATATATCTGGGTCCTGAGGAGAGTAGTCTGGGCCTGAAGGGAGGGACCCGGCTCTGCGTCAGCAGCTTCTCCTCCCTCAGCTGCTTCTGAATCATCTTTATCCGCATTCTCCTCCTCCTTTGTGTCCTCTCCTGGGTGATACACCCAAGCCCTTTGGAAGGTACTCATGGGTGGGATGGAAGCAGTATTCTCAGCTTCTACTTCCTCCTCAGCAGCTCCTGAATCACTGTCCTCATCTTCTTCATCCTCCTCTGTGTCCTCTCCTGGGTGATACACCCAGGC
>JAKSZT010054134.1:2225365-2251029 GCA_026826555.1 Tolypeutes matacus
GTCCTCTCCTGGGTGATACACCCAGGCCCTCAGGAAGGCACTTGTAGGTGGGAAGGAAGAGGGACCCTCGGCTTTTCCCTCTTCCTCAGCTGTTCCTGAATCACTGTCCTCATCTTCCTCTTCATCCTCCTCTGTGTCCTCTCCTCGGTGATATACCCAGGGCCTTAGGAAGGCATTTGTGGGTGGGATGGAAGAGGGACCCTTAGCTTCTCCCTCTTCCTCAGCTACTTCAGAAGCATTCTCTTCATCCTCTCTTTCATCCTCTTCCTCTGTGTTTTTACTGGGTTGATACTCCCAGGCCCTGAGCAAGGACCTCTGGACTAGAATGGAGGAGTGTGACTCTGGATCAGTGTCTCCTTTCTCAGCTACTTCATTTACCTTTTCATCCTTCTCTTTTGAACCATTCTCCCAGGCCCTGGGGTTAGACTCTGAAGATGAGGGGGATATGGAGGTCTTAATTTTCTCTGGACTTCCTTCCTCAGTGTCTCTTTGCTCTTCATCTTTCTCCTCCTCTTTTACCTCCTCTGGACAATATACCCAAGCATTTGGCTTGGAGTCTGAAGGTAAGAGGGAAGTAAAGGTTCCAGCAGCTCCTTTCTTTACAGCTTCTCCATCCTTATCCTCTTCCTCCACCCCTGAACAACACTCCCAGAACCTGGGGTCTGGTGACGGAGGATAACTAAAGGCCTTGGTCATTTCTTTGTCTTCAGCAAGTCCATCATCTTCAGTTGCTTCTTCATCTTCTTCCTCCCCAGGAGGATGCTGCAGGGTTACCATCAGAAGGCTGTGGGAAGGCGAAGCAGGCTGGCCATCTGTAAGTTTACTTTCCTGCTCTCTAGCAACACTGGCTGCTTCCTCCTCATACTCTGCATCTCCATCATCGGAAAGCCCCCAGGTTTCGAGAAGAGAATTGGCGAACTTTGGGTCAGGGCAGGCCCCCCAGTCTGCGTCTCCATCCTCCTCGGCTGCACCACTGTCTTCTGTCTTCTCTGGTGGGTGTCTGACCCAGGGGGCAGGGTGGGTGACCAGAGAAGCCTCAGCTTCTCCCGCGGGGCCAGCTTCCACCTGGTGAGCTCCTGTTACTGCTTCCACCAGCCAGGACTCTGGGGGTCCAGGTCCCCTCAGGCGGCTCCAGGCACGGCTGAGAAAGCCCATCAGTGGGGACAGGAGAAAAAAGGTGTGCGCATCCCTCCAGGGGATGGCCTGACGCGGGGCTTGGTTTGGGGCCATCTCTCTGGGCTGACAAAAGGAGAAAAAAAAAGAGAACAAAGTTTAGGAGCCATTTAGGGGATGGAATTAGGGCACTGACTCTGAGTCACAGCCAGGGAAATAGTAACACAAATAGCAACATGAGAATTCCTGCCACAAATTCCTTTGTGATTCTGGCCACGCCCATCTCTGGCCCTTAGGGCCCTTCTCTCTCTCCTCACGTCATCCCCAGGAGTCTGGGTATCCAGTTCTCCCCTTCCTTAGACCCAAGAGTCCACCCCACCCCCACAACCTCTTCCTTCAGGAACCAAGAAGAAAGGTCCTCCCTTGTTCCCCTTGAGGACAAAGTCCTAGTCTCTAGTTCTCTTTTCTCGAAGTTTGACAAATCACCACCCAAATCTCCCTCAGAGACTCAAAACTTCGGACCCCTAGATGGTTCCTTTACTGGGGTCCCGAGCCTGCCTCTCAGCTCCCCCGCCCCCAGCCCTCAGGTCCAGGACTCCGAACTCCCCAACTCCTCCCCCAGCTGCCCTGGGACCCCTCACTCACCGGCTGGGGCCGCGCGTCACCCCGGGGGCAGGAGCGCCGGCTCGGGCTGCCAGAAGCGATCGCAGGTCCAGGCGGCTCGGGAAGCCGGCGCTTTCATCTTGCGCTCAGGCGTCAGACCCGGGGATCTCCAGCTGCCGCAAGGGCGGTGGCGACAAACGCGTGCGGGGACGGGCGACGCGACAGACGGAAACGGGAACACAATAGCTGGACTGCGAACCGAGGCGACTGGCGAGCACGCAGGCCGCGAGGCTTTTATAGCCTACCGCGCGCCCGGTCGTGCTGACGTCAGACGCAGAGGCGGGGTTTCGCTACGTCCACGCCAGAAGCGGAAGGGAAAAATAAAACAGGACCTTGAGGAGAGCCCCGGGCCCTGTGCGTCATCACGGCCTTTCCGAGCGAGGCCACGCCCCCCCAAGCAAGCGAGCTGTCAATTAAAGGCGCAGCGCGCGTTCCAGTGGGTTTTCCGCGCGCACGCCGTGCCTCCGGCATTTCACCGCCTGGATTCCCCCTCCTCACGCGCCGCCTGCTTGCCCCCGGGTGCGGGAGGCCAGGACCGCTCCCAGTTCACAGACGAGGAAGCTGACAGTGTCTGGGAATGCGGTCACGAGTCCACGGCAGAATCCGGATTTATTCCAGACGAGGAGAGCTGGGAGCATCGGGAAGGCGGGCACTTGGGTCTGCTCGCTGCTTTCCTCTAAGGGGCTGTAACAGTGCTGGCACATAGTAGGTGCTCAGCAAATATGTATGCAGCCCCGCACAAGGCTCAGCTTCCGCATTTCAGCCACTTAAAACTTCAGGCAGGGGAGGCGGCTGTGGCTCAATCAGTGGGGCTCCCGTTTGCCATGTGGGAGGCCCCGGGTTCGGTTCCCGGGGCCTCCTGGTGAGGGCAGGCCCGCCCGCATGGCGTGGTTGGCTGGCCCGGCGGGCACAGGCAGCAGGGGGGGGATAAATGAATAAATAAATAAAATCTTAAAAAAAAAATAAATAAATAAAAATAAATAAATAAATAAATAAATAAAACTTCAGGCAAGGCTCCGCTCCCAGAAGCTGAAATTCTGACTGGGTGGCACCAACTGAGCCTCGGGGTGAGGGGGGCGGGAATTTCTGCCACGAGTCCCAGGCCCGGGGACACAGACTCAGTGTCCCAGCCCTGCTCCCCTGACTGGTCCAAATCCTGTCTCCCACCTGAGGGCGTTGTCCTTGGTCTAGACCAGAATTCTCACCTGCACCTCAAGTGCAGATTTGGCCACTTGGACCCGAATCCAGGAGTCCCGGCCACCCCCTCCTCCCTGGGAGACCTGGACAAGCTGTCCTCGGCCCCATCTGCTCACAGCCACACTTGCAGGCCCCGGGTTCCAGTCACAACTCAGCCGTCCTGAGTCGTCGCCGGCATCTTCTCCGGCACCCAGGAGTCCGAGCCCCCATCCCTTACAAGATGCAAGCCCCTTCCCATCAGCCGGCCCACTGGGACCCTAGAGTCCAGGCCCCAGCTCCTACTCTCCAAACATTTAGGAGTCCCCGCCTTAGCCCTAATGGGACCCAGGCTCTCAGGGACCCAGCCCTCGGGGACCCAGGAGTCGGAGTCCCCAGCCCCTCCCCTCAGCTGTGGGGACAGCTGAGCCAAGGGTCAGGCTGGGGAGGCCAGAAGGGGCGGGGACAGCCGGGATTGGGAGGGGAGACCGCAGCGTGGGCGGCTGGCAGCCGAGGGAGAAGGAGACCAGCAGAGAGGAAAGAGAAACTGGGAGAGGGAAGCAGAGAGAAAGCAAGAAGGAGAATCTGCAAAATCGAGGGGAGGAAACAGCAGATGTGGAGGGCCATCGAGAGAGAGAGAGAGAGAGAGAGAGAGAGAGAGAGAGAGAGAGAGAGAGGGAGAGGAAGCGACTGAGGGAGGGAGAGATAAGGCACACTGGGAGAGAGAGGGAATGAGATAGAGACTTAAGGGAGGGTGAGGGAGAGACACCTTGAGTCGGAGACAAAAAGATTTGGAGAGAAACGGAAAGATTGGGAGGGAATGTGATATAGGGGGGAAAGAATGAGTGAGGGAGAGACTGGACGAGCCAGAGATTGGGGAGAGAGAAGGTGAGACTGGGAAGAAAGAGAAGGGGAAAGACAGTTTAAAAGGAAGGGAGAGAGGGAGAGGAAGAGAGACCCCAACAGACAAAAAGAGTTTCATTGAGCAGGTGAGGAGATAGAGGAGGGGGTGACCGAGACTAGGGAGTCGCCTTGGATGCCCCAGAACCCACACTGCCCTCTTGCCCCCTGTCACTGGGACCCCAGAGCTGGGTAAGTTCCCTGGCAGGGCTGGGAGGAGCTGCCCGGGGTGTGCTGCAGGGCTTGGCTTGGGGAGTTGGCAGGGAGGGTTTGGGGGTACATGTGGGAGGGCAGAAGACAGGTAGCCTGGGTGGCCGGAAGGGGGCAGGGAGTGGGGGTTCCTAAGTTCAGAGAGGGTCAAATTCCTGGCCTGAGGGAAGGGGACAGAAAGAAAGAAGCCCCTATTTTTCCTCTGGGGCTGCAAACAGCTGCCCCCTCCCCAGCAGCTGCCAGTGCCGCCCACCTCTCTTGGCATTGCTCTTGGTATGTGCTCTCAGGCCAGGGCCTCTCCCTGTCCCCCCCGGTCCCCAAACAACAGGCTCTTTCTCCTCAGCCTCCTCCAACCTCTGGGCCCCTGACTCCCGGCTCTGTCCCCAGCCGGGTCAGCTGCAGAGACACAGCCCCTTTCTTTCTCTCCGTAAGCCCTTGATGGAGGAGGGCAGGCCTCGGAGCAGCCTCAGCCTGGCCAGCAGTGTCTCGACCGTCTCCTCACTCAGCAGCCTGAGCACCAAGGTTTGAGCCTCCTGGCCGGGATGGGGAGGAGGGTGGGGTTCTAGGACCATCTCCCCCTTATGACCCTCCCTCCCATTTCCTGGCCCTGGATTCAGCACTACCCCAGACCCCTAGACTTGGCAGCTAAGGACAAAGGATCCTTAGCAGCGGAGTCTGCCAGGTCCAGTAAGGTCCCAATTGCCAACCAGCTGCAGCTGGGAATTCAGAAGCACTCCCACCTCTATCCCCACCCTTTCATATTTTCCTAATTCTAAGCCAGAGTAACAACCCCGCTCGGCCCTGCTTGCTAAGATCTCCCCAGCAAGGAGGAGACCCCTACAGGAACTCAGAATCCGTGGCTACTCTTGATGAGGGTTGAGGACTTCCTGTCCTGTTTCCAGCCATCAGATCTACCCAGTTAGGAAATCAAATAAGGAAAGACCCCTCTCTGGCCATAAGGTCCCAGGAAGCCCGAGAGCTTGGCATCCCAAACTGTCACCCCAGCCAAAAGTTAGGGACAAAACTCATCTCTTCGTTCTCCTGGCTTTCCCCTGATGAGTTTCCAGTTTCCCAAGTTCAGAGTCCAGAGATCTGATCTATGTCACAGTCCCCGCAAAGAGTACTCTTGTGGCAGTCTGGCTCAGTATCCCCATCTGAGCACAGTGGAGGGGTCTGGAGCCCCCATCTACCTTAGACATAGTTGCTAAGGGATGTCACTCCCCGGCACCGAGGCTTGATGAGCCTTGAGACACTCTGTCGTTTGAAATGGGCAGACTCAGCTCCAGGGGCTGAGAATGAGACGTTCCCCTGATTTTGGGGACCTCCCAGCCACTCTTTCCAACTTGGATCCAAAGGTTCCACTGCATCTCTGGCTTTGGTGGTCAAGAGCATCCTCTCCTTGGCAACGAACCCTCGTATCCCAGATTGCTTTCCCGCAGGCCAGGAGCCTCTTCCTTGCCGCTTCACACCTCCCTGTCCCATCGAGAGAGAGCCTCTCAACCCTGCTGTCCACCCACCTGACCCTGATCCCAATGCCGGGTTTCCCAGGGCCTGGAGTCCATCCTGGGGCCCTGCTCACGTCTCTCCTCCTTCTCTCCTCAGAGGCCCACTCGGGCAGTAAGCAAGGTCCACGCCTTCGGGAAGAGGGGCAATGCACTGAGAAGGGATCCCAACCTCCCCGTGCACATCCGAGGCTGGCTTCATAAGCAGGTGGTGGCATGGAGGGGTCAGCCGGGGCAGGGAAAGGACCCTCCAGATGACGCCAGAGGCTGTGCCCCTGTGTGTGTCCGCAGCTCCTCCTCTGCCTCTCTCCTTCCAAGCCCTAAATTTTTCTTTCTTTTTTTTTTTTCCATCACTGCCTCCCCCTTATACTGTCATTCATTTGTTCAGTCAATGGCTACTTTTTTTTTTTTTTTTTGAACTTTTTATTTTGAAATAATTTCAAACTTACGGGACAGTTGCAAAAATAATACAAAACCAAGAGGAAGAACTCCAATCTACCCCTTTATCCCCTTCCCAGATTTACCAGCTTTTAACATGTTGCCACATTTGTTATATTGCTCTATCATCTCTCTCCCCATCTCTCTCATCTATCTATTTTCTAACACTTGAGAGTAGGTTATATATGTCATGCTCCTTGGACACTTAATACTTCCATGTACGTTTCCTAAGAACAAGAATATCCCCTTATGTCACCATCTCAGGTGCAGTTATCAAGTTCAATCGATTTAACATTGCTCTAAAGTTTTAGATTCTCTTCAGTGACTACTCCCTGATCTCTTGCAATGTGCCAGGGACCAGGATGACACCCTTGCAAATAAGACAAATGAGTTTCTATGTTACATTCACAATGGGGGTGGGGAAAGGATGGATAATAAATTAGGAAAAAATGGCTGTGATAATTTCAGCTTGTAGCAAGTGCAGTGAAGAAATAACAGGGTTGGGGTGTAGGCAAAGTGGCCGGGGGACAGGGGCTATGATGGACTGTTGGTCCAGGGAGGGCCTGATCTGAGAAGCAAATGACAAGAAGGAGCTCGCTGTCCTCCAATCTGGGGGCAGGGGGAATTAGAAAGCTAAAGGCCCCACAGCAGGCAAAAGCCAGGAGGAGAGCGGGGGTGGGGTGGGGTGACGAGGCAGTGGTTCTCCAAGTGGGGCCGGCCCCAGCACTGGGAGCATCACCACCACCCTGAACTTGCTAGAAATACTCAGACCCACTCCAGAGCTACTTAATCAGCCACTCTGGGGCAAAGGCCCAGGAATCTGTGAACAAACCCCTTGGTGAGCCTCGTGCACTTCAAGTTTGAGGTTCACTGCTGTAGGGCCCCATAAGCCAGGGGAAGGAATTTGGGTTTTATTCCAAGTATGATGGGGGGGGGCATCATATGGTTTGACCTGTAGGAGACAGCAGGAGGGGTTCAGGCAGGAGCGGCGGAGAAAGGAAGGATCTGGTTTATGGCTCATTGCTGCCTTCCTGGCCTCACTGTGCCTCAGTCTCCAGAAGAATCAGACCCAGCCTTTCTCTTCATACCAGGAAGAGACCCCATTATGTATAAACCCTGCCACCTGTGGCACATTGTCTCATCCAGTCCCCACTGTAATTTCTCAATTCCCAGTTGAGAGATGAGAAAACACGAGGGTCTGAGTGGTGAAATGACTTATTTAAGGTAAAAGTTGGAGAGTGGTGGAGCAAGGAGTCTAACTCAGGTCCGACTGAGTCCAGAACCTGTCAGCGCAACAGTAACACACTAGTTTCCAACTCACCATCTGAATTTATGGCCTTGAACATATGTCTGTGTCCTTCCCCCGCTCCCTGTGTCTCTGTCCCTAACTCCATGGGTCTCTGTACCCTCCTTGGGTCTCTGTCCCCCGTCTCTGGGTCTCCGTCCCCCCCCCTCTGGGTCTCTGTCCCCTCTCTCTGGGTCTCCGTCCCCCTCCCTCTGGGTCTCCGTCCCCCTCCCTCTGGGTCTCCGTCCCCCTCTCTCTGGGTCTCTGTCCCCCCTCTCTGGGTCTCTGTCCTCTCTCTCTGGGTCTCTGTCCTCTCTCTCTGGGTCTCTGTCCCCCCCCTCTGGGTCTCTGTCCCCCCTCTCTGGGTCTCCGTCCTCTCTCTCTGGGTCTCTGTCCCTCCCTCTCTGGGTCTCTGTCCCCCTCTCTCTGGGTCTCTGTCCCCCGTGTCTGGGTCTCTGCCCCCGTCTCTGGGTCTCTGCCTCCTTTCTCTCAGTTTCTGTCCTCTCTCTGGGTCTCTGTCCCTATCTCTCTGTACCTCTTCCCTCACGTGTCACTGTCTCCATGTCCTTTTTCCTTTCCCTCTACTCAAGCCTCTCCTCCCTCTCTCTCCCCAGGACAGCTCCGGGCTCCGGCTCTGGAAACGCCGCTGGTTCGTCCTCTCCGGCCACTGCCTCTTCTATTACAAGGGTCAGTGCCCCCCTGGCAGGCGCAGCGCGCCTCCCACCTCCTTTCCACCTCCCTGCCTCCAGGCTCTTGGCTTCCTGGCCTGCGGGTGCTCCCTGATGCCAGCCTCCCGTTTGCAGACAGCCGCGAGGAGAGCGTCCTGGGCAGCGTCCTGCTCCCCAGTTACAGCATCAGACCAGATGGGCCGGGAGCCCAGCGAGGACGGCGCTTCACCTTCACGGTACGGCCGGGCGTCCGCGGGAGGCAGGTGACGGGGCTGGGTGGACGCTCTGCTGCGGGAACCCCTCGTCCCAGCGAGCGCCGGCGCATCCGCCTGAGAGCCAAAGGGCTCGGCCGGGCTCCGCGGCATCCTCCGGGTCCCGGGCCCTCTCCTCCCGCAGGCGGAGCACCCGGGGATGAGGACCTACGTGCTGGCGGCCGACACGCTGGAGGACCTGCGGGGCTGGCTGCGGGCGCTGGGCCGGGCCTCCCGCGCCGAGGGCGACGACTGGTGAGGAAAGCCCCGCCCCCGCCCCTGGCCGTCTATCATCCCAGCTCCGCCCCTTGAAGCCCTGCCCCTTGGTAAAAGTGTCCAATCACCAGTCTCCTAGCTAGGGAGACTCCGCCTTTCGCTTCAACTCCTCCAATCAGCAAGAAGTCTGCCTCTTCTCAGCTCCGCCCACCACCCTGTAGCGCTGACCCTCCAATCAGGAACTCAGATAGACATGCTGAGCCCCGGCCCGTCAGTTGGCAATATCCCACGCTCTCTGATTGGGTCTTTCAGAAGTTGAGGCTGCGGCCTCAGGAGGTGCTGATAAAGCCCTCAGGGACGCGGGGCCTCGGGCGGTTCCTCGGTTTGTATCCAGCCCGTCCCACGCTCAGGCTGTAGAGCTGGACTCTGTGGCTCAGTCAACCTCAGAGTCCGGGGCACTGGATCTAGCGACCTTGTGGCCCTGTCCAGATCACTTCCACTCTCGGCGCCTCGGTTTCCCCGTCTGCAAAATGGGCGCGAGGCTTTAGTGCAAGCCCCCTCCCCTTTTTGGTGGCTCTCGGGGTCCTCATCTGCGAGATGGAAACGAGGGCCGTGGTGAGGGGCAGGGGGGTGATGCCTTTTTCTGTGCCCACCCGCTAGTGGGCGTCCCAGGTCACCCGCACGTCCCCTGCCTGGGGAGGGTCCCGGCGGTCCCGGTGGTCCCCCAGAGGTGACCAGAGGGGAAGAGGGCCGCGGCGCGGAATCACCAGAGGTGGCTCGGCTCTCCGGGGGGCTCGGCGGACCCCGGCGGCTCAGTCCCAGCCCCAGCGCAGACGTCCAGGCTGGACCCCGGATTCGGAGGGCGAGGAGCCCGGAGTGAGTTGGACGGTTCTCTAGGGCGGAGCTTGCGGGGGAAGGCGAGGGGCCACGTGGCTTGCACGCGCCTTGCAGGGTTTCTGGTGGGAGCTGGGTGTGGGGGCGAAGGCCTGGGGAGGAGATGCCCCAAAGGCGGAATTCCGCAGGTCCGGCCCGTCGAGGAGGGCCGGGGAGACCTAATGGGTTCTGGTTGGGGGGGGAGGCACTCCAGCTCGCTCAGCCCCCCGATTCTCTCCTCCCCACAGCCTGTTCGCGCCCCTCTCTCGCCCTCCGTCCCCGCTGAGTCTCCCCCGGCCCCGTTCTGCTCCTGCGCGCAGACCCCCTCCCTCCCCAGGAGACACAGCAGCCCCTGCCCGACCCCACACCCCACTGAGTCGCGTCGATGTCCGGCCTCCCCTGGAATGGGGCCCTCAGCGCCGGACCCTCTCCCGGCCCCCCACTCCCCGCCGAGGACCCCCCTCCGAGTCTGGGGGAGGAAGGTCTCCCAGGAGCCCCCAGCACTGGAGTCAGGAGCCCAGAACACAGGTGAGCGGAGAGGTGGGGGGAAGCGGGACTACATCTCCCGTGAGCCCCTGGGCTGTCCTTCCAGCCTGGTCTCCAGGCCAGCACGCCCTGAGCATGATGGGGATTGTAGTCAAGGAAAAAAAACCCACCCCTGAGCTCAGGCGAGAGGGAGCGCGGACTCCCTCACCCATCAGTCCTGGGGCTGTTTTTCCAGGCCGGTCTCCCGTCATTGCCCCTAGGCATTGTGGGCATAGAAGTCCAGAATGCTCACCAAGCCAGGGATGTGAGAGGGAGCCTGGACTGCACCTGCCTTGTGTTCCCAGTTTATCTTTCCAAGTTGGTCACCTGCTATATTTGCCTCTGAGCATCACAGGACTGCAGTCCAGAACACCCACAGCTAACAGCAAATGTGAGAGTGAGAGCCCCCTGGCGCTCTTCTGCTCTGCTGGTCCGTTTACTTTTGTCCCCTGGTGTCCATGGTGGCACACAGCTGGAGACCGGGCAGTTGAGGTTCTGTGGGTCCAGTTCTGAGCCTGAAGAAGCCTCCTGAGGCACTTCAATTTTTTTTTTTTTTAAAGATTTTATTTTTTTATTTATTTATCCCCCCCTTGCTGCTTGTGCTTGCCGGGTCAGCTAACCACGCCGTGCGGACGGGCTTGCCTTCACCAGGAGGCCCCGGGAACCGAACCTGGGGCCTCCCATATGGTAAACGGGAGCCCTACTGATTGAGCCACAGCCGCTTCGAGGCACTTCAATTTTGAACACACTTATTCTGATACTTTTTTCTAAGTTGTGTCAATGTCTACATTTCTTTATTTCAATATTCCTACCAGGCCCCTCCTGCCTCCTCTACTTATCTCCAGCTCCCTCCACGGCCCCCTGGCACCCGGGCCTCCATGGTGTTATTGGTAGGTACCCTGGGCACCCCAAATCTACCGGTGTCCTCCCCCCTCCCCCCCGCCTTTCTTTGCTACAGGGAATGTCATCTCTTGGCAATGAGGACTATTGTGCCTACTGGAGACTGAATATTTCAAAGTCCTTGGGTAGGTGCTCAAAAGTCTTCAGTGCCCTTCTGCACTTCCTTGTGTTGAGAGGGGCAACAGGAGGGACTCTCTGTCTCTAGAAGCAGGGCCTCTAGAGACCAGAATCAAAGTGGTGTGTTTTTGGGGGGCATGGTCTCTGCATAGCAATGGGGCAGGGGGGTCTATTCATACCTGAGTCCTTAGTCTGGCTCTAGATTTTGACTTGACTTGCCTCTGAGACCCTGGGCGCTAGCAAGGAGCTTCTGCAGCAATAGTACAGACAGAGGTTCGTGCATGCATTTCTTGCAGATTCAGGGCATCGCTAGCCTCCTCTTTGCCTTAGTCTGAACAGGTGAATCATTCCTCCCAGCAAGGCGGATGGGGACATTGTGTGCAGTGGGAAAGGCCAACTGAGGCCAGTTCTTGTCAGGGATGTGGCTGCTAAGCGGGAGGGCCCAAGTGCAGCACTAGTCCCTAACTACCAAGCCTTGGCAAAGCCTCGTGCTGAATTGGGGGCAGCCCAGCTCCCTTAAGAAGGAATGAAGCCTATAGTATCTGGCCTTTTGCCCTTCTCTGGTGCTTGGAGGTGGTACGGGGCAGCAATACAGCTCAGGGCTCAAATCTGGGACCTATTGATCAAGGGGTTTGGGGGACAGAACCCCTAAGGGTGAGTCTTACTGAAGTCTGAATTCTGAGTTACAGGGATCTGGGAGTCATCTATAGGAACAGAGCTTGTGATTGCTAAGGAGGGTCATTCTCTAGCAACAGCACCTATTGAGATAGGAGCTTGGGTTTATTCTCCAGATAGAAGCCAGTTTTCCCGTAGTGATCCAGCCTTTTCCCATTGAATCATGGAGGCATTTTTAGCAGATATTAAGTTCTCATGTATATAAAGGATTGCCTCATCTCTCCACTCTGCTCCATCAGTCTATTTACTTGTGTGCCAACCCAACATGTCTCCCTCTCTCCCTCCCTCTCTCAATTATTACGACCTTGTAGTATGTATTACCATCTGGCAGGGCAAGCCCCCACTTTTTACTCTTCTTTTGCAGTATTTATGTTAAGCATCTAGAACTCCCCCACATCCCCAATTGGTATTTTTATTGAGATTGCAGTGAATCTATAAATGAATTCCGGAAGACCTAGCATCTTTATATCATTAACTGTTCCCCAAGGTCATGGAATGTCCCTCCATTTAGTCAGGTCATCTTTCTTTTAAGTTTTTCTCCCATAAAGGTCTCATGTATTCTTTCATTTCTTTTTTAACTTTTTATTTTGAAATAGTTTCCAACTTACAGGAAAGTTGCAAAAATAATACAAACCCCATACAGAGGACCCCCCCCCCCGATACCCAGATCCACCAATTTTAATATTTACCACCTTTGCCATGTCATTCTACCATCTATCTATCTATCCATCCATCCATCCATCCATCCATCCATCCATCCACCTCTTCTGACCATTTGAAAGCAGGATGCACCCATCATACTCCTTGAACACATGATACTTCCAGCATAAGTGCAGTTATTCATTTGTTCTTAGTGAAGATAATTCCTAAATTCCTGATAGTTTTTGTAGCTATTTGAATGGTACCTTTTTTAAAAATTATATTTTCTAGTTGTTGATGGTATAGAGAAATGTTATGAATTTTTATAGCTCGATCTTGCACCTGCCATCCTTGCTGAATTCTCTCATTCTAGGTCACCTATTGATTCCAGTGGGTCTTCTAGATAAATGAGCATATCATCTGTCAGTAATGATGCTTTATTTTATGCTGTTAATTACTGCCCCCACCAAGATGGCACCCTCTTCTGCTCATTGTTTCCGCTCTCTATCTGCTCGTTGTGTGTACTCTGTGTCTGTTCACCTTTTTTAGGAGGTACTGGGAACTGAACCCGGGATCTCCCATGTGGGAGGCAGGTGTCCAACTGCTTGAGCCACATCTACTCCTAGTAATGATGCTTTAATCTTTCTGTTTCCTATCCTTACATGTCTTTTTTTTTTTTTGTCCCTTTTCTTTTCTTATAGCATTTGTCAGGATCTCTAATTCTATGTTAAACTGTGGTGGTGCTACTGAGTATCCTTGTTTTATTCTCATAGAGAAAATGTCTAAGGTCCCTCCAGTATCCATCATATTTGCTATGGCTATTTGATCCCAGAGCCCAGTGAGTCCTCCTGAAGTCAAGAGTCTGGTTGCTAATGGAGTGGGGCTGGGTCATCCCCTAGCGATTAGGCCATTGAGGTTTGCCAAAGCTTGGACCAAAACTTAGGGCTTGGCTCAGCACCAAACTGAGATAGGACCTGACTGTCTGTCTGACCCTTGATTTTTCTCCTTCCCTCAGCCCGGTCCCCCGGTGGACTCAACCTTCCACCAAAGCTTGGAGACAGATGTAAGTGCTCCCTGAGCCAACCCCTGCTGAGCGGTGGGGAGAGGATGCTTTGAGTAGGGTGGAGGGGTTCGGGAAACAGCCACTTCTGGGCCCTAAATAGTCCCTAACTCTCCTTTCTCCAGACTCTGCTGACCAAGTTGTGTGGGCAGGACCGGCTCCTGAGGAGGCTGCAGGAGGAGATAGACCAGAGGCAGGAGGAGAAGGTGCGGGGCACCAGGCCAGGGCAGGCGCCCCCAGCCTTTCTGACCCCCAGTTTCCGGGATGGCGGCTATAGTGTCCGCATACCTTTTCTCTCTCCTGGGAGCTGACTGTGGCTTCCGCAGTCTAACCACCTTCCTCTCGGTGCAGGAGCAGCTCGAAGCAGCTCTGGAGCTGACCCGGCAGCAGCTGGGCCAAGCGACCAGGGAGACCGCGGCTCCTGGGAGGGCCTGGGGACGCCAGCGCCTCCTGCAGGACCGACTGGTCAGTGTGAGGGCCACCCTTTGTCACCTGACCCAGGTGAGCATCCAGGAAGGGCACCAGAGGCCCCTAATCTCTGCGGGCAGCGATCCCCAGGGGCTTGTGGGAAAGTGGTTCTTGAGAAGTCTCTCCACCCCAAAATTTAAAATGTAAACCTGTAATCTAAGCTGACAAACAGCAGAAGTCAGTTTAGTTGGGCAGCAGATGTGCTCAAGCAATTGAGCACCTGCTTCCCACATGGGAGGTCCCAGGTTCGGTTCCAGTGCCTCCTAAAAACAGAAGCAAGTGACAACAAGCAAACGAATGACAAAACCAACTCAGGGGAGCCCATGTGGCTCAGTGGTTGAGTGCCAGCTTCCCACTTATGAGGTCTGGGTTTCAATCCCCGGCCCCGATACCTCACAAAAAAAAAAAAAAAAAAAAAAAAAAGGAATGGAATTTGGTGGTTTAGTGGGGTTTGATATTTATTTTTTTTTTTTTTTTTTTTTTTTTTTTAAGAGGGTGATTTTGATTTGGGCTTCCTGACTTCTTTGAATCTCATCTCCCACTCACAGTAGGTGAGTGACCTTAGAAAGGTTACTTAACCCCTCAGGGCCTTAGATGTCATGTATGGAAACTGGAGATTATGATTTAAAAAAGAGTATTTAAAAAAGTCATGGGGGCGGATGTGGCTCAAATGGTTGGGCATCTGTCTGCCATATGGAGGGACCTGGGTTCAATCCCTGGGACCTCCCGGTAAAATGAAAAAAAAAAAAAAAAAAATAAATAAATAAAATAAAAAATAAAAAATAAAAAAGTCATAATAAAAAGCAAGAAAAATAGTATTTACTTCATAGGGGCATTGGAAGTATTATGTTAATATATGCAAATGAACAGATGAATATTGAACACTTAGAAAGTTACCTGGTACATGCTGTAGGTGATATTTAAGTGTTAGCATAATGATTATTTATCTGTGAAATGGGGATGTCAATAGTACCTAACGCAAGAATAAATGAGTGCTTGGCATATGGTAGGGACTAAGTAAGTGTCGGCTACTATTCTTATTATCATTTATTCTTGGTATTACTAGTGGTAAGGAGGTGTCTGCTGCCCAGGGGTTCATGGGCACTGTGTGCTGGCTGTCCCAAGAATCCATGAGATGTGTGGACGGTGCCACCCTAGGGGATCGGGGAGGTAAAGCAGGCGATTTAGGGCATGCTGTCATTTGTCTCTACCACCAGCACTTTGGAACTGCAGGTCCTATTAAGACTCTGGGGCTCCCAGTACTCAGAGCAAAAGAGGCCCATGGGAATTGTAGGCCATTTCCCTCCAGGGCTCCAGGGGCCAGGCATTCCTTCCTCCTCCTCAGCTAGGAAGAACAGGGTGGGGAAGACCAGATGGATGGGTATGCTAACCCGTGTCTCCCCCTTTCTGGGCCCCGAGGAGCGGGAGCGAGTCTGGGATACTTACAGCGTCCTGGAGCAGGAGCTGGGCACCTTGCGAGAGACCCTCGAGTACCTGCTGCACCTCGGGTCCCCCCAGGTACATCCCTACCCCAAGGCTCCAAGCCACATTGTCCACCCTGAAATCCTTTCCAGCATTTAATCTCCAATCACAGGATAGAAGCCCCTCCACTTCCCCAAGCTCCGCCCACTTCCATCCTTTCATCCTAAGTCCCTTTTTGTAGTTCTGACCCTGACCTTCATGTTATAGCTTACCTTCGGATCTGAGCCCGCCGCCCCCACTCTCTGATTCTAAACCTGTGATTCCAAAACTCCACCCCTCAGCCCTGTCCCCCCCACCACAAGTTCTTCTCTTCCGCTCTGCATCCTGACATCTGTTGTTGAAATTATCCTTTTAAACTAAAAGAAAAAAAAATTATCTTTTGGAGCTTCCAATTCTAAACCCAACCCCTTAGTTCAAGCCCTAATCCTAAAGCCAAAGTCCTACTTCTAAGCCTGGAAATTTTATTCTAAGCCATATATCTTTAATTAGGTACATTGAGTTTGGTGGTAAATGCATCCTCACAGATTTAAGCCCCACCCTCTTCACTCTAAGCCCCTACCACTTCATCCTGAGTGTTACCCCTTAACTCCAACCCCCCTCCTTTGATTCTAAGCCCCCACCTACTAGTGTTAGGTATCACCCAGCACAAGCAATATGTACAAAGAACAATGCATTACAACCAAGTTTAAATGATTACAGGAATGCTAGATTTAGTTTAACATTCGGAAATTGGTCCATGTATTTATTTCACCACACTTAACAGAATAAAAGAGAAAAACCATATATATGATCATCTCGGTTGGCACAGGAACATTTGACACAGTTCAACACCCGTTCTTGATAAAAGCTTGGCAAAGTAGAAATAGAAGGGAACTTAATCTGATAAAGGGCATCTGTAACAACCTACAGCAACAATTTTAGTTAGTGAAATATTGAAAGCTCTTTCCCTGCTATCTGGAACATCAACATTAGACTACTGGGTTTGGCTGGTACAATAAGCTATGAAAAAGAAATAAAATGTGTAAGGACTGGAAAGGAAGAAGTAAAACTGTTTTTACTTAAGATAACATGATGATGCAGATACTGAAAATCCAAAATAATCTACAGTTTAACTATTAGAACTAATAAGGAAATTCAGTATGGTCACTGAAAACAAGGTTAATATGCAAATACCTTTTTTTTTTTTAACCTACATACTAGTGTCAATCAATTAGAAAATGAAAATTTTAAAGTAGTGTTTGTGTAACATAAAAAATCAATAAAGAGGGAGCAGATGTAGCTCAAGCAGTTGTACACCCACCTCCCACATGGGAGGTCGTGGGTTCGGTTCCCAGTGTCTCCTAAAGAAGACAGACAATGAGCAGACAATGAGCAGACATCAAGCAAAAACAACAAGCAGATAATGAGAAAAAACAATGAGCAGACAATGAGCAAAAACAAACGAGCAGGGAGCGGATGTGGGAGTTGAGTGCCTGTCTCCCACATGGGAGGTCCTGGGTTTTTTTCCTGTTGCCTCCTAAAGAAAAAACAGACAATGAGCAGACAACGAGCAAAAAAAAAAAAAACCAAAAACAACAACAAGCAGACAATAAGTACAAACGAGCAAGAAAACAGCGAGCAAAAACAACAAGCAAACAGATGAGGGAGCCATCTGGGGGGGAATCAATAAATAAATCTAATGAAAGATAGGCAAGACATCTACTCTGAAAAACCACAAAGGATCATTGAGAGAAACTGAAGATGACCCTAGAAATGGAGAACTATACTGTGCTCATGGATAAGAAAAACACAATAATGTAAAGGTATATAGAGCCTCCCCAGGTTGATCTCCCCAATTGGGATCTGCAATCCCAATAAAAATTTAGAAGGTGTGGAGTGGGTGAGCTCAGTGGTTGAGTGCATGCTTCACATGCACGAGATCCCAGGCTTAATCCCTGTACCTCCTAAAAAAAAAAAAAATCTAGAAGGTGTTTCTGTGGAGATTGACAAACTGATTCTAAATTGTATACGGCAATGCAAAAGGTCAAGAACAACCAAGGCAATCTCCACGAAGAACACAAAGCTGGAGGATAAGACAACTGGATCAAGTCTTACTAAACGACAATTATTAAGACAGAGTAGTACTGCTGCAAGGTTATATAAATGGACCAAAGGAATGGAATAGGGAATTCAGAAACAGATTCACGTGTACATGATCACCTATTCATGACAAAGATGGCACTGGAGAGCAGTACAGAAAAGGTAATCTTTTCAATAAATAATACTGAGACAGTGGGATATTTACATGGAAAAAAAATGAATCCTGACCCTTAAATATAGCCCAACTGACTTCAGACCCTTTCTGGGCAACTGTCCTTGCAGTTTCCTCCCATTGAGTAACTCCTTCCCTCCTTCCTGGTCCACCTCCCCCCAGGACAGAGCATCTGCTCAGCAGCAGCTGTGGATGGTGGAAGACACACTGGCAGGTCTGGGGGGCCCCAAGAAACCAACCCCTCACACTGAGCCTGACCCGCCGTCCCCCCCACGCCAAGGCGAGGAGTCCTTGGAGAGGGAGGTGAGACTCACACATCTCTCTCCCCACTCCCATCTCCCTGTTCCTTCTACTGGACCAACCCATCACTCACCCACCACTTTCCCTCTCCCTTGATCAGCTAACTGACCTCAGGCCAAATGCCCTACCCTCTGGGAGCCCTTCATTTCTCATTTGTCATATTAAGGTCATAGCCCGTCTGTGTGCTGGAGCCAGCTCATACCAGCTCTCAAGAGCCAACTGTGGGCAACACTTCCCAACTCCACGTTCAGTGATATCATGTTGGTAGCTCAAGATTGACCTTGCTAGGAGTATTTACACCATGGGAATTGGCAAATGCTACAAATCAGGGCTCATTTCCTCCAAAGACTGGCCATCACCCCCACTTGCAGAGTTCTGTAAGAAGAAGAGATGGGGACTAGACTGTCCTTGACACATTGTGGGCTGTCAGGAAGTGGAACCACTATTGCCACTGCTGGGCTCGAGCTGCTGCTGGCCCTGACCTTCAAACCATGTACCCATCCCTTTCTTTGGCCCTCCTACTTTTGTTCTTTACCTGAGTTCTTTCTGTGCTGTGGGGTCCTGGGCAGGCAGCACAAAGCAGAGGCTATGAATCTGGTTCCTGGTGTCCAGGAGACCTAAGTTCAGATCCCAACTCTGCTACCTCGTGACCTCGTAGGCTTATTGTGGGTATTCAATGAGATAATGCAGGCAAGGTGCTTGGCACAGTCCCCAATGATAAGAAATTGCACCTGTAGCAGCTTGCTGTATCTCATGTTCTAAGTGCCTTACAGGTTTGGCTCGATCTTTATATGAAAAGATGACAAATGGCCCAGAGAGGTAAATTAACTTGCCCAACATCACACAGCTAATACAAGGCAGAGCTGGGACTTGAAACCAGGATGTCTGGCTCCCGGTTTACAGTATTAACCACCCTCATGCTGTGTTTGAAAAATGTTAACAATGATCATAATCCTTACTCTTATTTTCTGACCCCTCCAGAGCCTACCCGAGTCCTTGGAGCTGAGCGCTCCCCGGTCCCCCGAGATCAACTGGGGGCAGCCCCTCAGAGGTGACAGGGATCTTGCCAGCCCCACCTCAGGTGAGCGCCCTGGGCTGTGGGGAGCTGTCTTGGCGTTCCCTATCCTCACCAGACTCTCCCCCACCCCCCCGCTCTGCTCCTCCAGGTCTCGGTTCTCCAAGGGCCTCCCGAGCTTCCAGCCCTGAGGTTCGCTGTGCCCCATCCCCACAGCCAGGAACTAAGGTAGGCAGTCCCTCTGGCCCTCTCTGACTGACCACCTTGCACCCCCTGATCCTGGGGAAACAGAGTAGGCAGAGTGTGGTTTTGTGAAGAGCATTGGGAATTATTTTTGGCTCTATCATTTCTTAGCTGGTGACCTTGGGTCAGTTTCTCAACTTCTCTGTGCCTAATTGGTAAAATGGGGCCAATAGAGGAACCTACCACCCAGGGCTGATGTGAGGATTAAAACTAGATAAATGCCTATAAAGGGTTGAAAATAGTGCCTGGATATACCAAATCTTTTATTCATTCATTCATCAATTCATTCATTCAGCCAATATCTCTTTAGTATCCTCTGCGAGCCTGGTACAGTTCTAGGCTTGCACTGTCTAATTTGGTAGCCACAAGGCACATATGACCATTTAAATTTAAATTTTAATTAAACTAAAATAAAATAAATTTAGTTTCTCAGTCGCACTGGACACTTTTTAAGTACTCAGTAGCCACATGGAGCCAGTGGCCAGTACGCAGATAATGTTTTCACCATCACAGAAAGTTCTATGGGGAGCACAGTTTCAGTGCTGAGGACACAGCAGTGAAATAAAAGCCTTCCCTCATGAATTGGACATTCTAGTGGGAGAAGGAGGGACAGATAGTAAACAATGATTTCATAAATCTGCAAGAGCTAAAGAAATAGAAACGGTACAGGGGAAGGGGGGTTGGGATGCTTGAGGAAGGGCTGGGGAGGCTCACGCAGATGGTGGCGTTTGAGCAGATTTACTGAGGGAGGCGGGGGATCACCCCTTGGGGATATTTGGTGGAACAGCGTTCCAGGCAGAGGGAACAGCCTTTGTCAAGGCTCAGAGGCAGGAATGGGCCTGGCATATTGGAGGAGCAGCGAGGAGGCCGGTGAAGCAGGAGCTCAGTGAGCTGGGGGAGAGGGCAGGAGGTGAGGGCAAGGAGGGAACGGGGGCAGATCTTGGGGGACCTGGTGGGCTACTGGGGAGGACTTTGCTTTTAAGCTGAACAAAGGGATGGCTGGAGGCCCCTGAGCAGAGGGACGTGAGCTGCTGTCCGTGGGAACCAGTGCCCTGTGTCGCGTGGGTGAACAGACTGTGGGAGAGCGCTGGGCCAGGAGGCCAGTGAGGCGGCGGCTGCGGTTGTCCCGGGGTAGGAGATGGTTATTTGCTCTAGGTTAGAAGAAGTGGAGACTTAGGAGGGGGTCAGATCCTAAATAGACCGGTCTGCAAACTTTATCCAAAACCCTTGCGACCATGCAGTTCAGAATTCAAAATTTTGCAGGTTCTAGAAATGTAATGCACTTGGCTTCGTTTGTACTTGGATGTGTGACGTGACGTTTTACTAAACCCTTTCTTTAGAAATAAAAAGTGCATGATACTTTATCTCATTGCACTATAAATAAACAGGACATTTAAATTGTGGGAGGTAATCTAAGCACCTTTTAAAAAATACATATACATAAAAAAATAACATTTATGTAAGCAAATGCACATATATGCATATATATTTATCTATCATTTTAGAAATATTGGTATGTATTGTGAAAAAATTGATTTTTACCCACAATAAAAATAAATGAATAAATAAATAAATAATAATAATTAAAATAAATAAATAAATAAATTGTAGGAATCGCGCTGGCAGGTGGCCGTCATAGGGCTTCTTGCCACATCAGCGGCTCCTTGACAAAGGGTCTTGCTTAGACAATCTCCCTTTAATTGAGTAAATAGTTGGAATCTCTTGCTCCCGGTAAAAACACATGTTGAAGGCCAGCAATGAACTGATAACCCATCTCACGGATTTCTCATTCTGTCCATGTGCAATATCTCACCTGCGTCCCCAGTGTCATCAACATTATCCCTACAGTCCTCTCACATTTCTGAATTGAACACGGCATCGGCAATTCTTCTGCAACCCAAGGAATGCCCAAGAGGAGAATTATTGTTGGCATCCGGCATTTCTTCCGTAGAAGCTTCCACTGGTGCTTGATAATCTCTGGGCACACATAACAAAGCTCAGTATCATCTCTTCTCATTAGTGATATAAAATTTGGTCATTTGAGGTCCTTGGGAGAAGGAGGTGACTTGGTTTTCATCTACAGGTTTATTTTTCCAACATCATCGGAGCCCAAAGTCTGTGCCTGCATTTGTTTATGACGATTTATGACCATCATTCCAAGTGTTAGAAAGCTGCAAATATGAAGTACTGGGCCTCCCCAAAACTGCAACCAGCCCGTAGTGACAACAGGCTCCTGGTGGTTATCCTTGATCTTCGTGGGGTGTAAAATTTCATTGAATTTAGAGGTGTGGTAGGCAGAAAGCAAATGTGACCCGATTAGCATCCTGTGGCTGATTCGACAAATGACCACTGTCTGGGTGGCCGGAAACAACAGACAGGCCAGAATGGGAAGTCCCGGCGTGGGCAGGGTTGCACTCCCTCTGCAGGCTAGGGGAGAGTCCTTCCTGGCTCTTCCAGCTTTCAGTGGCTCCAGGCGTCCCCTGGCTTGTGGCAGCATCACTCCAGGCTCTGCCTCTGTCTTCTTTTCTCTGTGTCTTCTCCTCTGTGTGTCATTGGATTCAGGGCCCACCTGGATAATCTGGAATGAGCTCCTCTCGAGGTCCTTCCCTTAGTTACATCTGCCAAGACCCTTATTCCAAAGAAGGTCACATTCTGAGCTTCCAGGTGGACATAGCCTTGGGAAGACACCTCCTAAATGCCACTTTTCCCAAGACACTCAGGAAGGCGATTTCCAAAGCACTTGTTCAGGAACAGACACCTTGACGGTTTCCTCCCAATTTAGCTCGTCTGCAGTGAGCTCGTACTGCTGGTTCCTGAACGTGTCTAGAAAGATTTACCTGGTTGTCATGACTTCTTATTTGCATGATAAGGCCCAGAAAAACCATAGACATGTTCCAAATGTCTCAGAGGTTGGTTTTTCCCAGAAACGGCCAGTCGTGGCTTGTGTGCGCCCGTGGCCTTGGCATGCCCGGGAACCGGCATCTTCACATTTGTCTCGGCCTCTTGGTGTCACTGGGGATGGTTTTCTAGTACCACGTGTCGTTAGGGAAGTGTTTTATCCAGAGTATCCATTTCTTCAGAACTCAGCTTTCATCTGCTATTACCTTAGCAAACTCGGTGATGAATTACAGATGTTCTGTCGCCTGAGCTATTCTGAAATTTTACATCATTAGGCTTCTTCACTGCTGGCAGCCAGTGCTCATGTTGAATGTTTAAGTCTTTTTGGAATGTTCCAAGAAAAGCCAGTGGGCGCACCCAGTGACTTCCTCATCGTCATACCCACTCGGTCAGCATGTGGTCCAGGTCTTAATGCTTTTTAGTTTCTGTTTATTAAGTTATTTTTATTATATATATATGCCATAAATTTACCATTTTAACCATTTTAAGTGTGCAATTCAGTGGCATTAATTACATTCACGGTATTGTGCAACCATCACTACCACCCATTACCAAATTTTTTTAGTGTGCTAGGTTGCTGAAATGCAATATACCAGAAATGGGCTGGCTTTTACAATGGGGATTTCTTAGGTTGCAAGCATAGTTTCAAGGCTCAGAAAAATGTCCAAATCAAGGCATCATCAGCAAGGCCTTCTCCCTGAACACCAGCTGCCAGTGATCCTGGACTCCTGTCTCACATGGCAAGGCGTCTGCTGGGCTCGCTCTTCTCTCTCGAGTGTCGCTGCCTTCAGCTTCTGGCTTCCTCTGGCTTCTTCTCTGTCTCTCCAAGTTATCCCATTTATGAAGGACTCTAGTAAGAGGATTAAGACCCATCCTGGGCCAATCCCCAATGGAAGTAACCTAGTCAAAAGGTCCCACCTACAATAGGTTCACACCCACAGGAATGGATTAGCTCTAGGGACATGATTTTCCTGGGGCCCATAAAAGCCTCAAACTACCACAGTCACCCCAGACAGAAACTCTGTACCCATTAAGCAATAACTCCCCATTCTGCCCCTGGTAACCTCTGTTCTACTTTCTGTCCCTATGAATTTGTTTGTTCTGGATATTTCACATGAATGGGCACACACACTGTGACCTGTGTCTGGCTCCTTTGACTCATCGTCACACTTCCAAAGGTCATCCCCATTGTCACCTGGATCAGCACACTTCATGTTTTACCCTAAGCAGAGTTTCTCTCCTTGTCACTGTTTCCTGGCTACCACCGTCTCTGTAAGACTTCCACAACTTGTCTTCCTTGTTGTGACATGTCACAGATGGGGAGTGCCCCCACGCCGACTTCACAGGCACGCCCCAGGAGATGCTCCACCATCTTGCTTCTGAGCTCCTAATAGGGACAGATGTTTCTGTTTCTCTTTTCCACTGTATCTGTGGCTCATTTCACTAACTTGAGAAAGAAATTAAGGGTTCGATCCCCAGTATTCCTAAAAAACAAACAAATGAAAAAACTAACTCTCATTGGGGAGCGGATACAGCTCAGTGGTTGAGCGCCTGCTTCCCATGTACCAGGTCCTGGGTTCAATCCCTGGTACCTCCAAAAAAAAAATTAAATCCCAAGTCACAAATAAGAGAGAAGCAAGGAAATCTCTGTGAACGGCAGAGGCCTGGGGGTCAGAGGGGGCTGAGACGCAAGTGCTGCGGCACATCACGCCGGGCGAGGCTGCTTGGCACTGAAGTTAGGCAAACAACAAGCATCAGTTTTCAGTGTTGGGTGTAGTTTGTTCATTTGTTTACTTTGGAATTGCATCAAAGACGTGTTGGACACTGATTTGGAAGGCGGAAGCAGCAGGGTTTCCCTGCAGGTGGCAGATGGGGTGTGAGAAAAGGAGAGGAGTTTGGGTGACTTTGGCTTTTGGCCTTGAGCACTTGGGAGGACGCACTGACCTTCCACTAGATGGCGCAGGTTTGGGGGCGCAGGTTTGGGGGCAGGTTTGGACACGTTAATTTTGCGCTTCTTGGTGGCATTTGAGCTTGTCGGTGGTGGTGTCAATAGTCCCTGGTCTGGGCGCCGAGGTTTCCGAGCTGAGTCAGGCTTCGGAAGGCAGTGGGAAGTTCAGCTACCAACCTGATCGGAACAGAGGGGCATGTGCCTTGACGGTGGAAGCACAGGGCAGTGGGCACATTGGGGAGGGTTTCCTGGAGGCCTTAAGGAATGACTGAATTTCCCCGGGGCGGGGGGAGCAGGGAGAGAGCATGTGCAAATGTCCAGATGCGGGGCTTCGGGAGCCCGTAGGAGGCCTTTGTGTGAAGTAGAGACGGGCGCCCCCTGTGGGTGGGCAGAGCACAGCTGGGGCCAGGCAGAGTTCAGTGGGTTGCCCTGGAGCAGGGAGCCGCCCCTGTAGCCACACACGCCGAGCTCTGGTCTCCAGAACCTAATCGTCCGCCTGAAGGTCAGCCTAGTTCAGGTCAGCAGACATGTCCTGGCCCTTCTTGAGTGCCAGGCCCCACGAAGTCCTGGCTGATGAATCCACGAGGTCTCTGTCTTTGAGGAGGCCCCGCTTTTCAGCTGAGTTTGCTGCGTAGTGAACTCCTGCGTCACGGGCCCTGTTTTTCTATGGCTTTCCCCCTCCTGAAGGTTCCTTCAAGAACACTGGGCTTTTGGACTTGGCATGCCAAGTCCACCAGGAC
The DNA here is from genome assembly GCA_026826555.1 of Tolypeutes matacus. NCBI lineage: Eukaryota > Metazoa > Chordata > Mammalia > Cingulata > Chlamyphoridae > Tolypeutes > Tolypeutes matacus. The sequence goes on from JAKSZT010054134.1 coordinate 2,249,919, forward strand.
TCCAGCCGATAGTCCAAGCAGGGAATCCCACGGGCTTGGAGGGTGGCTGTAACCAGTCCCGGAGCTGAGCTGGCTGAAACAGCAGGAGTTGATTAGCTCATGGTTCCAGAAGCCAGAAGTCTGCAGTCAGGGTGCCAGCAAGGCTGTGCTCCTCTGAAGTCGTAGGGTTTGGCAGTGGCTTCCCGGCAATATGTGGCATGAGCCAATCTCTGCCCCATCACATGGAGCTCGCTCTCGCTCGCGTGCTCTCTCTCTCTCTCTCAGGGCTCCAGTCCTATTGGACCAGGCCCACCCTACTCCAGTTCAGTCCCATCTTAACCAATAACATCTTCAAAGCACCCATTTCAAATAAGTTCACATTCCCAGGACCTAGGGTTAGGGTGTGAAGATACCTTTTTTGGGGAGACACAATTCAGTCCACAACAAGGACCAAGCAGGGGGTGGATGTGGCTCAAATGGTTGGGCGTCTGTCTGCCATATGGAGGGACCTGGGTTCGATCCCTGGGACCTCCCGGTAAAATAAAAAATATATATATAGAAGGCGCATGGGCTGTCAGGCTCTGTGTGCCGGTGAGCCGCCAGGCCCCGGGAGCCATGCAGCAAGATGATGACGTAACAGGGGAGAGACAAGACGAGATGCTCCGAAAGCCCCGAGAGCCAGGAACCGAGGTGGCACAGGTGGCAGAACACCTCTCTCCTACATCGGAAGTCTCTAGGATCGAATCCTGGTGAAGACTGGAGGAGGAGGATGAGAAGAGATGGCAGGAAACAGACATAGAGAATTGCCCAGCGAATGGACACAAAACAGCAAATGGGGAAGGGGGGTTTAAAATGGATAAAGTAAATAAATAAATCTTTTTTTTTTTTTTTTAATTTATTCATTTATCCCCCCCTTGCTGCCTGTGCTCGCTGGGTCAGCCAACCACGCCGTGCAGGCGGGCTTGCCTTCACCAGGAGGCCCTGGGAACCGAACCCGGGGCCTCCCATATGGTAAACGGGAGCTCTACTGATTGAGCCACAGCCGCTTCCCGATAAATAAATCTTAAAAAAAAAACAAACAAAACAAAAAAAAAAAAACAAGGACCAAGCAGCCTCCACCTTTGCCTTCCCC